>PVKU01002644.1:0-103962 GCA_004027475.1 Anoura caudifer
AATTTGTTAAAAGATACAATACTTTCAAATTAAATAATTCAGTAGCAGTATGTTAGGACCTGAGAGATATCAGTCAAAGGATTAATGCCAAACACCTGAACCAGAATATGAATCACCCATAACTTTGTGGGTTAAACTCTCTAAGAATCACTGTAATAACAGGAGAAATTCTGAAATTTGCCTAAGTTCAGAAGCTAGGAAGGAAGAAAACTATCCCAATAATTAAATATAAAAGATGGCCCAAATCAGTTAAGAGGAGTCAATATGGGGAAAAGGAGGGAGAGAATGATATAGCACAGGATTCCAAAGTATAAGGGCCTAAGGGGGCTAATTTCTTTTAATGTATCGTGGCAAAAGAAATGTATAATATCCATTGAGGTATATTCAAGTAAAAATGGGGTGATTTAGACAATCTCTAGCAACACAATATTCAGATACAACCTGATGTCTTCTGGCTCAAGGATTTAAGACAGTGGTCTGCCATATCTGACCATAGTCTTGGGAGCTTTGTTAAAAAGCACCTGCACCCTCAGCCTTACCAAATTTTTATATGCACAGGGATGAGAAGGCAAAAATATGGCAAAGGACATATTTTCTAACACTCTACTTCCATACACATGCCCTTAAACATCAAACCACTGCATTTCTAGGCATTTTGAATTATACCAAATTTTGACCTAGAGACTTAGTTTATTTTATATTGTAATACTGCCACAAGTTGACTTTTTGGGACTCAAGGGCTGAAGGATCTGATTTATAAAAACCCTCAAAACATTGTATGTGGTAATTTATCTTTACAAGATAACTGAACATACTTACTTGACATAACAAAGAAAAAGCAGCTCAAGTATTACACCAAAATTTACATTTTTACATTATTCTGAGCTTGATTTCTTTGGGGCTATTATTCTTTTTTAAAAGCACCTCAAGCATTTGAAAAAATTATTAAGAATAACTTCTGGGCCTGGCTGGTGTGCCTCAGTGGATTGAGCACTGACCTGCAAACCTAATGGTTGCTGGTTAGATTCCCAGTCAGGGCACATGCCTGGGTTGCAGGCCAGGTCCCCAGTTGGTAGTGTGTGAGAGGCAACTGATCGATATATCTCTTGTACATCAATGTTTCTCTCCCTCTCTTCCCCTCTTTCTAAAAATAAATAAATAAAATCTTTTTAAAAAATGGGTTTCATATTTTGTGTATACTGCTAAGTTAGCCTCTACATCTGACTAGCAACTCACCTTTTCAAGATGAGACAGTATAGATATCAATAAGCCACGATCCAAAATAATACTCTCTCCCCTGTTATGTAGTCAAGTTTTTCAACCAGTTATTTTCTTAAGAGAAGCTTCTTCACAGAACTTCAAATGAGGTGAAAAAGGAAAATAATATTAAACCATTGATTTGATAAACATCTATCAAGCACTTATACTAAGTGCCGGGCCTAGGCACTCTGTGAGGTAGCCAGGTTAAGATGCAGTGTCTGATTTCAAATGACTCAGAGACTATGTCAAAGTGCACTTCTAGGTTTATGACTCCATCCATCATCTGTACAACAAATATTTCTTGTGAGCCCACTACATGCCAATCACTGTTCTAGGTAACAGAGATAAAGCAGTAACAAAGTCATTGCTCTGATGAAGCTTCCATTATGGTGTGGGGAGATAAGCAAACAAATTAAAACATATGTCAAGTAGCAACAACAACAAAAAAAGCCACAAAGAAAAATAAATCAGAGTAAAAAGACAGAAGGGCAGTAATTTCATACAGGGTAATGATATTTATATGCATATTGAAGATATATTCTGTGAGTAAACCTTTTATCTATGCTCTCGTTTAACTGATATCTTGAAAGGCACCAATCCATCTTCACATCAAATTAAACATTTTCCCAGTTTCCATTTTCCTTATATTGCTCCAAGCATCTGATACTGCTGATCACCTCCATTTTGAAACCCTACTGGTTTACATGACAAATTTCCTATCCATGTTCTTAACTTTAGTCATTAGGGTGGTATCAATATAAGCTGTGCAACCACACTTAGAATTTAATTAATGTCTTCTCCTATCCAACCAAGGCAAACAGACTTTAATTGATGTAGAAGTGAACAGCACCTTGAGAAAAGACTTAATTCTGTTCTTAATTTCCAATAGTTTTTAGAAGCTTATATAACAATATAGTGACATTTACTCAAGGCACTGGAGAGACACATCAAAAGCAAACCCTTGTACAACATGTTACCTGGTATATTCCTACTCATAAAGTGATAATACCCTATGAGGCAGGCAATATTTCCATACTGAAACATTTTAAATTTTGTTATGTATAATGAGCATAATGAGGAGGACTGAAGAAAAAAATGACAACTATTTTTAATCTTCAATAAGACAAAGCCTCAAGGCTTACTCCATTCCAAAATTATATTTCACACTCTAGGTTTTGTCCAGTAACTATTCCTTAAGTAAACTATTTAACCTGTTAAACACAAGATATAGCTACAAGGTTTTGTCCTGTGCTATTCCTTATGTAATCTATTTAATCTATTAAAAACAAGATCCTAACTTTCAAAAATGACATCATTAAAATTAGATTTAAATAGCTATCATTTATTTTTCTTTAATATTTGAAAAATGCTTAGAAGTATAATGAAAAACATAAGAAACATCTGTAATCCCAATATTCAAAAAATATGCTCATATTTTAGAATATTTAATATTTCCTTTAGCCCATCCCTATCAATTTTAATAGATGTAAAATTACTCCATACTAACTAGAATATTAACATTCTCTTAAAAAGAAGCTTGCTTTTTACTTTGAGTAATAAATAAGTAAACAGGGTCAGGGACTAAACTAATCAAATGGTAAAATCAAATATTTTTTACAATTTTTAAAATTAATTTCAGAGTATTTATTCAATAACTATTTATTGTAAATACCGTGTGCAAAGTGATAGGAACATAAGATTATGTACCCTAAGGATACTGGATTCTTACCTGTTCAATCTCTTTGGTTTTTGATGCTATTGCTTTAGAGCGACTGTTTAGCTGACTGTCTTCAAATAATTCTATGCCGTCTGCTGCATTTGACTCAGGTTCTTCTGGCTGGTCAATGAACAGTGGTGCTGTGGATCCCGCCTTTAAGAAGAATTTGAAATCTTTAATCACTTTCTTAAAAAACATAGCATTTCAAATGACTCGTACAGGCACTAACTGGTAGATATATTAAGAGAACGTGCTAAATTTAACCTGTCTTATGAAAATGCTTTCAATTTCATCATGCATAATAAGCATATGTGAGGAGAATTAAAGAGGAATTGATTGGTAACTTTCAAAATTTTAGGTAACACAAAATCTCTAGGCTTATTTCATTCCAAATTTACATTTCATGTTATATTAAGACACAGTTAGAAGGTTCTGTCCTATAACTATTTCTTAAGCAATCTATTTAAGAAACACTGAGGAGAAAAGGTCCAATCAGAACTGAGGGGTGTGTGTACACTTAAACATTTTATTAAAAGGAACATGGAAAAGGGCTCTACTTTCAGAAGTTGAAACTACCTTGCTTCTGTGGCCTAAGAATTTATTGAAATAAATAAAAACAATCCCCAAAAGCAATAATGATCTCTTGTATCTTAGAACAATTCATTGATGAATTATCCCACAAAAAGCCTACAGCCAATTATTTTACTAACTAAAAACACTTGGTAAAATGAGAATTAAATAAGGAAAGACTATTATTTGAATTACACTCATTCATTTCTTCATAACTTTACAATAAATTCCAAGCACTGCTCTAGGAACAATGAATACACTAATGAACAGAAGAGACAAAAGTTCTTGACTTCATGTAGCTTGCAGTAAGCAGTAACTTAGAAGAGTAAACTGTTTGCGCTCATGTATTTAAATGGTGCATGAGTTAGGTAGGTGGGAGGTAAGGGAAGAAATAAGAAATATGTATGTACTATAACGCAAGTTTATAAAATGCTTAGGACTTTTGTGATTGAAGTTGTGGCAAACAGCAGTAGATTTAGAATAGTCATAAGACATATAGTAATTACTGGTCCTCTTCACCAGTAAAAGCAGTGGCATTCCACACCTAGTGGTTGTATACTGCCACAACTTCTTTAGAGAATAACTTGGCAGCATTTATCCAAAGTGAGCGTATGTCCCTCTCACCCCGCAAAGTCAGAAAGAGAAAGGCAAATACTGTATGATCATATTTTTATGTGAAATCTTCAAAAAGAAAAAAAAACAGATTTATGGTTATCAGAGGTGGGGGATATGGCGGGGTGGGAATTGGATGAAGATGGTCAAAGGTACAAACTCCCAGTTACAAGATAAATAGTATTGACAATGTACACACTGACCTAAGGTATACTTGAAAGTTGCTAAGAGAGTAAATCCTAAAAATTCTTATTACAAGGGAAAATACATTTTTTGTTCTTTTTGGAGGTTAACTAAATGAGATGATGGATATTAACTAAACTTATTATGATAATCACATCACAATATATTTTTATATATATATAAATGTTACTATGCTAATACTCCATACATTTATACAGTTCTGTATATCAATTATATCTCAATAAAACTGTGGAGAAAGCTTATTAAGAATTAAATTTAGTTCAATTAATTAGATATAAAATCCAAGGTACTGTAGGGAAAACAAGATAAGTGCTTTGAGGTATATTCAATATATAAAACTAGACAAGTAAAAATAAACTGTTTTAATAAAGGCAATATAAGGTCACCAGTGAAATACAAATAGTATAAAATTTTATTAAAGGGGAGAAAAATGGAATCAAGAAAGATCTTGAAACTGTGTAAGAACAACAATTAAAATAAAAAATAAATTGAAAAAAAAAGAAAGAAAGATCTTGAGTCTTGTTGTCTCAAGCACTACTGACTCCAATGAATGAATGTGAATGAGGAAAATGAAGATGGGTATTCTTCACTGGGGACAGAATAAGCAGAGACACTAAAGCAGAAAATGACTATTTTTATTTATTCGTATTTTTAGAGAGAGATTGATTTGTTGTTCCACTTATTTATGCATTCTTTGGTCGATTCCTGCATGTATGTGCCCTGACCAGAGATTGACTCTCCAACTTTGATATATTGGGACGATGCTCTAACCAACTGAGCTACCCGTCCAGGGCCTGAAAATGACACCTTACATGTGGAAAAAATGTAATTCACATTTTCACACTTAATAAAAATGTTTAAATTATCTTCTACAGCAAAAAACATCCTGTTCTACTGGGACATCCTAATAGCCTTTAAATAATTTGCTTTTCATTCTGATAGCCAAAAGCAAACTCTCCTGGCCATTTGTTTTAGGAGAGTAAATTATATCCCTACAAAACTCATGTGACTGTAAACTCCTTGAGAGCTAGGATGGTGTCTGTAATGCAGGTTTGACACGAGTAGATGAATTTAAAACAACTATGAGAAAGCCAGTACAGTATTATTTTCTTAAACACGTGCCTTAAAACACTAATCTTAAAACATGCACTGTGAAAAACATTTCATGTTTGATAAATTATGCAAATTTTATTATTCACCTTCCTTTCACAGACCATAATGAGCATATTAACATATTTAAAAAAATCTCTAAAAAGTGCTGAATAATCAAAATCAACCTAACTTTTCCCAAACATACTGGCTAAAAGAATCTTTCTTCCCTTCCTCAGACTATTAGGACCCTTCAGAATTACTATTTATCAAATACTTTGGGAAATTCTCTATTAGTGGCCACAAGGTAAAATTATAAAACTAACCAGAAGAATGAACTACAACATTCCTGAATATTTATGTGTATCACTAAACATATCATTAATTTCACCGGACCTCACCTAAAAACTACCTGGTCTCCCAACCAAATTGCTTAAACCTATATTGGTGGCAGCAAGAGAAAAGAAACTGGAAACCTAAATGTTTAATCTCTCTCTACTCATAAAAATAAACCTACACAATGTTTCTGAAGTACACAATTATTTAAACGGCTAATATAAAATACTGTCACAACTAAATTTAAACATGCACACACACACATATACACACAGTGCTATACCAAACTCTTTCCAAGAATTGAAGTCCTTTTTTCCTTCCAGTTTATTCTTTCAAATCAGATGTGAGTTTACAGAACCAAGGCCAAAATTCTCAAGAAGTCTGTATTGCAAACCGCATGGATCACTGAAATGAGTAATTATTTAACAACTACCCAAGAACAAATGTTAACTATCTGAGCAAAATGTTAATACAATATGGTGGAATTAAGCTTTTTAACAAAAAACAGAATATAAAATATCTAAATAAAAAACAGTACAAAATAAACATTTCCCAGCTTCTTTATTTCCAGCATGAAAAAGTATCAATGTAACTTGAAAAATACTTTACATAATGCTACGATCTTAATGCTGCTTCTCAACATTAATGGCATACAACAAGTAACAAACAAACTGAAGTTATCTCATTCTACTCTCCCTCACTTTGCCTCTGGTTAAACAGAGATCATATCTGATCTAACAGTCCTTATAGATTTTTTTTAGAGTTACTTACCTTTCATTAATTCAAAATCTAGGAAATTCTGGGCATGTTTTATAGAAAAAAGAAGGAGGTTTTTAAAAAAAACCATTTCTAGATCCAATGTCACTGCCTATTCAGTCAAGATCCAGTAATAATAAATGCTAATAATAATTGCTATCCAAGCAATAATAAATGAATTTAAGTAGAATATTTAAAATCTGGGAAATGTAAACAGTGATTTATTTTAATTTAAGAGATTAAAAAATGATGGGGATAGGTAAGGGAGAATAAACACAGGGTACAGCAGAAGTAAGGCCTGCTTGAGTGTGGTAAGGTAATCATATGGGTGGAATAATTTATATTTTTATTTGAACATTTTACCTAAAATGTCATATGGTATGCTTGAGTGTGATATTGTTATGTTACAGATTATATGTTTATGATTTTGTAATTTTAAAAAAGGGGGTGTTATTTGCGCTGGACCATGTGTATCTTAATAAAAACCTTGCTAATTGAAGACAGAGTATTTAACAAACAACAATGTAGTGTTTTTGGAGGTTTTTGATTTTAAGTACCCTGAGAAAAATGATCAGTTCTCCAAAACAGCAATTTTGAAGCATTTATATCTATTACTAATACAAAAACCATTATTCTAAATTATCAAAGAAAATAAGCAAAATGACCACATTAAATACATCACTATATTATTCATGATTTTAAATAGTACTAGAAAGATACCAAAGAGGAACAGCTTGATGTTTTTGGACAATTTACTAAAAAATCTGTACAAATATTGATTTCATAACTACAACATGAAAACCCTGACCTACTTAAGAATAATTGATACTTAAATTACAAATAAAAAGAAAGTCTCCATTTGCATAAGTATGGATAGGCTCAGTACTGCTTTGTCCTTTCCAGGAGCCATGTACATTAGTTATTTTGGAAAGGATCTTTTCCTAGTCTATGAAGATGTACGTAGGTATATAATTTGTATATCAAATTCCAGCGCTTGATCCCTTTTATCAGGACATTCCATGAAAGGCATCCAAAATATACTGAAAAGCTATAAATCTCTTCTAAAGAAACATAATTTGTCATGGTAGAAAGATTTTTATATTCTCTGCCTATCATGTCAAAATAATTCCTCAAGCACCAAATCCTCAAGCTTAATTTTGCCTATAAAATATCTGTATTTCCCTACTAGGAATGTTATAGGTTATAAATAAATTTGTCAGTTCATTTTCAATTATTATAACACAAACACCACAGAAACAATATTCTAAGGACCCCAAAACACTCTAATCTTTTGGTACTCCAGATTCATCAGAGGTCAGAGTAGCCCAAACAATACATAATTTCATTTCTGGGATATTTATGAAATAATTTACACAGACCAGAACATACAACATAAATACAGTCCAAGATCCAAAGTCTAATTATATTTCTGTTCTGAATTCACTAGTTTATGACTAGTGGCTTAGCATAATTTCTAGAGATACATTTACCAGCAAAGCCCATAAAAGAAGCATATAAATAATGCATTTTCCTTTTAATTCATATTTATACTATTGCTACACTTCTAAACTACTAGAGGCACTGACACAGTAAAATTATTGAATTCAGTCATTCTTATTCATACTATTACTATGTGATAAATTTTAATAATTCATAAGGATATTTTCCCCAAATATATTTTAAAATACTAGAACCAAGTATTTTCTGCCCATAATTAAAAATCTAGACTAAACTCTCAAATGTGAAACGTAAGGGGGAAATTATGCCTTACCTCGTACTCAGAAATTTCAGGTAAGTTAGTTTCATCTGCCTTCTCTAGCTTTTCAGCAGCCCACTTGCTTGCAGCTTCAGCATGTTCCTTTTCATTCAGGAACTTGGACTTGTCTAACACCTGATCAAAACAAAAGAACAGTCCTGATGCAATTTTCAAAGGCTTTTAAACTTCAAATACATTAAGAAGTACATCCCACTTAAACTTAAAATCATATAAGCCTTCAAATACATATAGAGAACAAGTACATGCTTTATTTGCTTTTTCAAAAATATTCAACATAAAATTTCTTTACACAGAAATTCCTTTGGGACATATAGACTAGATCTCTTAATTCCACTTACATAAAAGTTCAGAAATTCATCTGAGAAACAAAAGACACTAACAATGAACTAATATACTAATAGTATTTAGAACATACAAAACATCATATAGATTTTGAATTTCTATCTTTAATTATATTCAATGAAATAAATGCCAAAACCTCATCAAAGTAAATTACTAATTAATGCAAAGAAAAGCCCAGATATGGTATTTTTATAATTTGTAATAATTTATATAAATCCTACTCTTTACACAAAATCAATAGATTTAAATTTCATTTTTTGATACTACTATTACTTCACTTTCTCAACAACAGACAATACTGAACAAGAAATAGGATATGGAGTTACACACAGACATGGGTTAGAATGGCAGTTTCATCACCTGCCAGGTAAATGATTTATGGCATTGTGAGTTTTAGTTTCCTCGTTTATGAAATAAGGGTTAATAATATTCAGTTTTACAAGACTTATTGGGGTGATCATTTTATACATTATATAAATGTCTAATCTCTATGTTGTATACCTGGAACTAATATAGTACTGTATAAAATTTTTTTTTAAATTAACAATATTCACTCTATTACAAAGTAGTTGTGAGAATCACAAGAGCTAACAGAACTGAAAGCATCTAGCAAGTCTTGATACTCTAGTTTTTCTTTCTTTTCCATATTTATGGCTATAAATCTGTTATAAAAACTAAAACTTATTTAAAAATCAATCAGTTCATGGGATCAATATAAAAATTTTTATAAGTGATCCATTTTTTGGATCACTTATGATTCTCCTAATGCTTTTTACAAACCTGTATTACAGAATAAGAAGTAAAAATTATAAGACACAAATTAGAAAAATTTTTTCCTTAGGTCTTTATGGTAACTCCCTGATTTCATTCTATTTCATTAGTGTACATTTTCATCAACCAAGCCCTTCACCTCTAATCTTGTCCCCACCTCTTTTCAAAAGTCACATCACTGATTCCAAAAATATCTCCTCTGGATAGAAGGGCCAGTAATCCCCGTTATGGTACACTACCATCTATAAAATGCTTTCATATAAAAACAAAAAAAAATTTTTTTAATTAAATGGTACTCCATGAAGGTGGCTAGGGTAGACTTTATTACCCAAGTTATAAACCAAGAAACTGAATGTCAAAAACAACCAGTGATTTCCCAAAGTTACTGTGCTGAGCTGGAAACTTAAAACTAGGTCTTCTGGAACAAAAAGGCCCTTCACCTCCTTCCATAGCTTATTCAATTCACCAAACTACTAGCGTGCCATCCGTAATGTTTACTGGAAGACAGTAACATGCATTTATGTGGAGTGATTCCACAGCTATTAAAGAAGCCTAAATATCTAACTCTAAAGCCCAACCCATAAGTAAAGTTAAAAATGTGTAAATAATATCTTTATTATAACTTAGTAATGGGTTTAAAAGTTTTTTTAAAGTTAAAAGAAAAACACATGTACAAATGTACCGAAGAAAAAAATTATACCTCACTTTTTGGGGGTATCAGTTTTGAAGAGAAAGTTATAAAGACAAAACAAACACTATAAGCTACCTCCAGTAATAAAGGAAGCAAAATTTTCTATAACTCAATCCTCTACTCATCCATCATTAAATCTGTCTACTTGAAAAACTCACTCGAAACTTTTACCTGGTTGGTGTGGCTCAGTGGATTGAATGCCCGGCCTGGTGAACCAAAGGGTCACCTGTCTGATTCCCAGTCAGGGCACATGCCTGGGTTGTGAGCCAGGTCCCCAGGGGAGGGCGCATGAGAGGCAACCACACATTGATGTTTCTCTCCCTTTCTCCCTCCCTTCCCCTCTCTCTAAAAATAAATAAATAAAATCTTTAAAAAAAGAAACTAACTTTTAAAAGCAGAAAATAAGTTCTGAACAAAGGCCCCTGACCTCCTACATGAGGGCAGCCATAATGTTTAAAAGAAAAATTCTTCCACCAAATCAGGAAATCTAGGTAATAAAGCTTTCCACAGCTACCATGTAACTCTGGGCAAAAGATGACAGAGGTTGCACTTTCCAAATACATAAAATGATTACAAACCTAAAATTCTGAAATTTTGATTCCCCCTTAAGACAAAAATGCAAACATCTACATAAACTGTCCGGACAAAAATATCTAAAATCCATTATCATTGTTTCCCACTAAATATTTTTTTACATGTGCCACAAAATGTTATATTGTAACTTATATTTACATGGCATTCTAATTCAGGGGAAATGAATATTTCATATATCATAATTTAAATAATCAGAGTGACATGGATGAGCAAGTACTATTTACTCTTCTTTCATTTCTTTATGACAAGAAAAACAAGCCAGTCTTTCAGGTGGGTAAAGCACTCTTGACAGAGTAAGACAAAAAACAAAAAATCCGATCAATCTTTCCTCTTCAAAGCCCAGCATTCTATAATCCTCAGACTTCTGGGAAAGCTCTAAAGACACAAGTTGTCACAAAGACACCTTTTTCTTTTTTTTCCCCTTTGAGGCAGAGAAGAGCTGTACCCTGAACACCAGCACAGACTGCCAAGTGATACCTACTCTTGCTGAAAAATCAAACATACCAAAGACAGAAAAACAAAAAGTAAAGAAGAGAAGAGATGTAATAATAGTAAGAGTATGCGGATAGTGAAGAGAATATCTAACTATAGAGAACAGATAGAGCAACACCTCAAAATTTTTAAGTTTTGAAGATTAGAACCATGAATCATCTTTTCAACATGTTTTGGGTTGCTGGGAAGGTAAGACTTGGAAAAATGATGTGGTGAAAGAGTAGTTATGTCCTTAAGGAAATTATTTAACTTCTGAGCCTTTTCTATAAAATGGAGATATATACCTACATTTTAAAACTGCAAGATAATTATAACCATAGTGTTAGAAAACACCTGCCTCCCCTCACATAATTACAATGTCTTTTTTGTGGTGAGAACATTTAAGTTATCTTAGCAACTTTCAAGTATATATTATTATTATTAACTATAATCACTATGCTGCACATTAGATCCCCAGAACTCATCTTACAGCTAGAAATCTGTACTCTTTGACCAACATCTTTTACCCAAACCCCCACCCCAGTCTCTGGTAACTGCCTTTCTCATCTCTGTTCGTGTGAATCCATATTTAGATTCCACATATAGAAGTGAGATCATACAGTACTTTCTCCATTTCTCTTACTGACATTCAGAACCTTTTCATATACCTGCTGTCATTTGTATTATAACTTCTATGGAAAAATTTCTATTCAGATTCTCTTGACTATTTCTTAATAGAATTTTTTGGGTTTTCCCTATTGAATTGTATAAGTTCTTTATACATTTCAGATATTAACCCTTTATTGGATATATGAATGGCAATATTTTCTTCCATTCTGTAAGTTGCCTTTTCAAATTGTTGATAACTTCCTTGGATGTGCAGAAATTTTTTAATTTGATGTAGTCCCATTTGTTCATTTATTTAGTTATTTGCTTTTTTTTTCTTTTGCCTTTGTATTTGGTGTCAAATCCAAAAAATCACTACTAAGACCAATGTCAAGCAGCTTACCACCTAGGTTTTCTTCTAGGACTGCTAAGGTTTCAGGCCTTATATTCAAGGCTTTAATCTACTTAGTGTCAATTTTTACTTATAGTGTAAAGTAGGGGTCCAATTTTATTCTTTAAGTATATGGCTACCAAGTTCTCCCAACAGACATTACTGAAAAGACAGTTTTCTCCCCCATTTTATATTCCTCATTCCTTTGTTGTAAATTAATTGACCATATATTCATGGGTTTATTTCTGATGTCTCTATTCTGGTCCATTAATCTGTGTGTGTGTGTGTGTGTGTGTGTGTTAAGTCAATACCATATTGTTTTGATCACTATAGCTTTCTAATATAGTTTGAAATCAGTAATTGTGATGCCTCCAGTCTTGTTCTTATTCTTATTTTACAAGATTACTTTGGCTACATGGGGTCTTTTTTAGTTGTATACAAATGTTAGGATTGTTCTATTTCTGTGAAAAATGACACTGGAATTTTGATAGGGATTGCATTGAATCTGTAGGTTTCTTGGATAATGTGGACATTTCAACAAATTTTTTTTTAGGGCTTCAGAAATCTTGTTTGTATTTTTCCCCTTATTATTTTTTTCTTATAGTTTATGCTATTACAGACGCCTCATTTTTTCACCTTTCATCACCCTCCACCCCGCTCCCCACTTCCATAGTCAGTCCTCACACTGGCATCCATGTCTAAGGGTACTTCATGTATGTTCTTTGACTAATCCCTTCACCTTCTTCAACCTGTCCCCATCTTCCCTCTCCCCTCTCACAGCTGTCAGTCTATTCCATGATTCCATGCCTCTGGTTCTATTTTGCTCATTAGTTTACTTTGTTCATCAGAATCCTCTTATAAGTGAGATTATAGTTTTGACTTTCACTAAGTGACTTATTTCACTTAGCATAATAGTCCAGTTCTATCCATGTTTTCACAAACATCAGGAATTCCTTTTCTCAGCAGCATAATATTCCATTGTGTAAATATACCTGTTTTTTAATCCACTCATCTGATGGGCATTTATGCTGTTTCCAAATCTTGGCTATTGTGAATAGCACTGCTATGAACATAAGCATGCATAAATTCTTTTGAATTGGTATTTCAGGATTCTTGGGGTATATTCCAAGCAATGGAATCCCTGGATCAAAGGCAGTTCCATTTTTAATATTTTGAGGAAACTCTATACTGTTTTTCCACAGTGCCTGCACCAATCTATATTCCCACCAATGGTACACTAGGGTTCCCTTTTCTCTGCAGTTGTTTGTTGATTTATTAACGATAGTCATTTTGGCAGGTTTGAGGTAATAGCTCATTGTGGCTTTAATTTACATCTCTCCAATGGCTAGTGATGTGGAGCATCTTTTCATATGTCTGTGGGCCATCCATATGTCCTCCATGGTGTCTATTCAGGTCCTTTGCCCATTTTTTAATTGGATTGTTTGTCTTCCTGGTATTGAGTTGTACAACTTCTTTATATACTTTGGAAATTAACACCTTGTCAGATGTATCATTGGCAAATACGTTTTCCCATACAGTTGGTTCCCTTTTCATTTTGATTCTGGTTTCTTTAGCTGTGCAGAAACTTTTTAATTTGATATAGTACCATCTGCTTATTTTTTCCTTTATTTCCTTTGCCCCAGGAGATATATTGGCAAAAATATGCTATGTGCGGTATCTAAAATTTTACTGCCTATGTTTTCTATTAGGATGTTTATGACACCCCAAATTATATTTAAGTCTTTTATCCATTTTGAGTTTATTCTGGTGTATAGTGTAAATAGGTGCTCCATTTTCTCTTTCTTTCTCTCTCTCTCTCTATCTCTTTCTTTTTGCATATACCAGTCCAGCTCTCAGCACAGTTTAGTGAAGAGACTGTCTTTATTCCATTGTATGATTGTGCCCCCTTTGTTAAATATTAATTGACCATAAACACATGGGTTTATTTCTGGGCTCTCCATTCTGTTCCAATGATCTATATGTCTGTTTTTATGCCAGTACCATGCTGGTTTATTTACAATAATGGCCTTGTAACACAGTTTGATATCAGGTAGCATGATTCCTCCAACTTTGTTCTTTCTCAGGATTGCTGTTGCTATGTGTCAGGCCAAGGACAGACCCCACCTGTGTTTTGCTCCAGGACGCCCTGCCTGAGCTATAAAGCAATCTGAGATGGCTGCTACTTGTACTGGGCTTGGAGATTCCTAGGTGAAACCAAGGTGTGAATCTAGGCTGGCTGCTGCTAGTGCAGGGCCTGGGGCCACCTAACAAGAAGTATAGGGGCTGGGGACTCATCGAGGTCAGCGGTTGCTTGTTTGAGAGGATTTAGGAAGTTGTGATACATGAGCCAAGACCAACCATTCATATGTCACTGATAACAGCTGTAAGTTGGGTGGGACAAGAGTCTCAGGGGATCTCCAGGGTAGGGCAAACAGTGTTAGGTTGATGGAGTCTCAAATGTTACCTGCCTGCCAGCTTTGTGGCTCTGTGAAGGGAAGGTTCAGAAAAGGAACAATGGCTTCTGCCCACATATCTATCTGGGAGAAAGCTGTCCCCTAGTTCTCGCCTTCATGCCAAACACTTCAGTTCCTCCCTGTATGCCACTGGGCCTTTCAAGCTGCCACCCCAGTGCTGGAGGTCAGAAAGAGTGAGTCTGAGTAAATCCATGTGAGGGTTCTTTAAGAGGAAATCCTTGGGACTCCAGAAATTCCTTCCAATACAATCCCTGCTGATTTTTACAGCCAGAAGTTATGGGGACTTATCTCTCCGGCACTGGAACACTGGGCTGGGGGACCAGGTGTGGGTCTGGGACTCCTCGCTACTGATATACACCTCTCAAATTTTTATCTACCATGTATGGATGGGGGACAAGCCCACTCTGCATGTGTCCCTCCTACCAGTCTGGATGGATGTGGTTTCTTTAATTTCGTAGTTGTCAGACTCCCCATCAACTCGATTTCTGATGGTTCTAAGTGATGGCTGTTCTATGATTTAGTTGTAATTTTAATGTGGTTATATGAGGAGGTGGGCTGTTACTCTTTTCTCTTGATGAGTCTTGTTAGCAGTTTGTCAATTTTCTTTATCTTTTCAAAGAACCAGCTCTTGGATTCATTGATCCTTTGAATGGTTCTTCAGTCTCTATGTCATTTAATTCTGCTCTGATATTATTTCCTTCCTTTTGCTTACTCTGGCCTTTGTTTGTTGTTGTTCCTCTAGTTCTTTTAGATGTAGGATTAGGTTAGGCCTGTATTGCAATTAACTTCCCTATCAGGACTGTGTCCCATAGGTTTTGGCTTGTTGTGTGTTCATTTTGTTTCCAGCTACCTTTCGATTTCTTCCTTGATCTTATTGCTAACCCATTCATTATATAATAACTTGTTATTCAGCCTCCTTGTATTTGAATGTTTTTTACTTTTTTCCTTGAGATTAAGTTTTAGGTCACTGTGATCTGAGAAGATGCTTGATACGAATTTTCTTGACTTTAGTAAGGCTTAGTTTGTGTCCTACCATATGGTCTATCTTTGAAAATGATCCACGTACATTTGAGAAGAATGTGTATTTTGTTTCTTTGGGGTGAAATGTTCTGTAAATATCAACTATGTCCACTTGATCAAGAGTGTCCTTCAATGCCACAATATCCTTGTTGATCTTTGTTTGGAAGGCCTATCCATTGTTGACAGTGGGGTGTTAAAATTCCCTACAAGGGCTGTATTGCTATCTTTCTTAAAGTCCTCCAAGATTTTCCTATTTAGGTGCACCTATACTGGGTGCATATATGTGTATAAGAGATATATCCTCTTGTTGGACTACTCTCTTAAATACTATGTCTTGACCTTCTTTGTCTCTTGTTTTGGCCTTTGTTTTGAAGTCTATTTTGTCTGATATAAGTATTGCTATCCTAGCTTTTTCTTCATGTCCATTTGCTTGGAATATTTTTTTCGATCCCTCACTTTCAGCCGGTATTTATCTTTTGCTCTGAGGTGGGTCTCTTGTAGACAGCATATACATGGGTCATGTTTCCTTATCCATTCAGCTACCCTACATCTTTTGATTGGAGCATTTAATCCATTACATTTAAGGTTATTATTGATAGGTTTATTCATTGCCAATTTTTCCCTTTGTACTTGTGTTTCTCTTTCTTCATAATTTTGAGTCTTTCTTGTTTTGTTGCTCTGAGGGGGCGTTTTATCCTACATTGTCTTCCAAATCGCTGATTTGATCCTCTGCTTTATCTAGCCTGCTTTTAATTCCTTCTAGTGTATTCTTCATTTCAGAAATTGCATTCTTCATTTCCAATTGGCTCTTATTCAAGGTTTCTATGTCCTTTTTCATGCTGATGTAGTTCCCACTAAGTTCCTTGCAGTTCTCACTAAGTTCCTTGAGCATTCTTATAACCACTATTTTGAATTCTATGTCTGATAAATTGCTTGCCTTGATTTCATTTATCTCTTTTTTCTGGAGATTCCTCCTTTTATTTGTGGGTTGTTTCTTTGTCTCCCTATTTTAGTTGTCTCTTGTGTGTCTATATATTGGACTGATCTGCTTTAAATCTCTGTCTTGTGGAGTGGCCTTGTGTGTTAGGAGTCCTGTGGGGCCCTGTGGTGCAGATTCCTTGATCTCCTGATCTGGATGCCCTAGGAATGTCCTTTGTGTAGGTTATATGGACTCTCCTGTTGTATTTGGATCCTGCTTGTTATTGGCCCATTCATTGGTGGGAACTGCCCTCCAGCTGGCTAAGAGGCTCAGCGCCTACATTTTGTATGCTGCTGTACAGGTGCTGGCAGATCAAAGCAAAACAAGCTACCCACCCCTCAACCACAACAGCAATACCAACAACCACAAAGCAAAGAATAATAATAGTGGAAAGAGAAAGGGAATAGTAGGAAAAGGGGAAAAAATAAGAGAAGACCAAAGGAAAGAAAAGTGATTATGAGAGAAAGGGGAAGAGAGTGCTAGTAATGAACTGGAAGAGGAGAACAGAGAAAAGGAACACAGAAAAGTACCATAAATAATAAAAGGAGAGAGGAAAGGGACAATGGAGTATTCAAAGGTAGGAGTAAAATAAGAGATATGAAAGAAAAGATAATGTACCAAAAATAAAAGAAAAAATAGATAAAAATAATAAAAATGCCATGAAAACAAAAAACTAGCAAAAATAATGAAAAAAGTACCAAGTGAATTGGTCTCAGCAGTTTGGTGTCTGCCTGCTGGTTTCTCCCTCTGGATGCTGCTCTGACATCTGAGTCTGACGTCAGGAGCTGTCCAGATCTGGCCCTCGGCAGCCTTTACTATGTCAAAGTACATTTCCCCTACACCCAGTTTACTCAGAATTTTTATCACGGATGGATGTTAATTCTCTCAAATGCTTTTTCTGCATATATTTATATGGTCATAAAATTTGTATCCTTCATTTTCTTCATGTGGTGTACCACACTGATTGACTTGTGGATATTGAACCATTTTTACATCCATGGAATAATCCCATTTTATCATTATGTCTCTATCTAATATAACCCAACTGAATATTCACTGCCACCTGGTTATGGTCAAGATAAACAGGGCAGAAGTAAGGACTAATTTTAGCATAACCTGTGGAAAAAATTCTATGACGCAACTCTTCATTCACTATGGTAGCTACTTTCAAGTTGTGGATATTTAAGATTCAAGTTTTTAAATGCAGCGAATTACTCCCATCACGTATGGCAATAAAAAATAAAAGTATTTATACTAGACAGTCCATATCATTTACTCTGTAATTTCTCTTTAACTTGATTTTATAAGTATAACAAACCTTCGATGAAGGAACTGTTGAAGAACTTGAGGGTGACGTGTCTCTGGATGTTTTCAAAGACTGAACAGGTCTCTCTTTACCTATATAAGAAAATATAAAATGTAATTACCTAGCTCATTTGTTTTCAATTAGACTGATTTTATAATCAAATAAACAAGGAGGTTCTACACTTATTTTAGTAGTGACATCTTCCATTACATTATTAAACTAGTTAATATCTAAATCCACTTATCTGTCTCAGAGGCTGGGCAACATCAAAAATTTCAAATAACCTACAATTAGAGAGCATCATATATGGCAAGTACACATCAATACCTGTTTGCAAACACAGAAACACTGAGAAGACCTCAGAAAGGCAAACAAAAATTTATCATAATAAATGCTTTCTCCTCCAAGGTCTTAAAAATCTAATTTTTAATACATCACAATAAAAATCCAAAGGCAGTTTAGTAACTGCCTTTGGATTTAGCTACCACCAAAGAGAACTGGCTAATTAAGCAGTAGCTCAAAAAGAGAGGCCATGTAGAAAATTTCAGGTATTCCTGAAATGCTCAGTTTAAAAAAACAAAAATAAAAAGTAGAAAACTGTAATTTAGAGCACTAATCCAGTGCCTGGTATTAATGTGAACCCAAATATATTTTAAATAGTTAAAGATAAATCTATATGAGATAAAATCATTAACCTTTATCTTTAGTCACTTCAATACTCATATCAGTGCTCAATGTATACCACTGTTTTTATAGAAACTTTAGACACAAAACAGATTTAAATAATATTACTTTAGCCAGTTCAAGAACAAAAAATTTATTTATTTAAATATAATCTTAAAAATAACAGTGAGTTGTTCTTGGCAGAAAAATATTTCATTAAATTGTCTACATGTTTCAACTTTAATGTAAATTCCTTGATTTTAATTACTAGGAAAATTGACACATTATAAAGAAGAGGAAAAAGTAACATCAAGTTTGCAGTGACACAGAAGCTGGTCAAGACTGGAGAGCGAATTAAGGCCAAGAAAGCAGTCAAGAGCCAAGGCAGAGATAAAATGACTTTGCAATTGAGGCATAGCCAGCTTTAGTCAAAAAAAGCCTCTTAGGCTCTTCCTGCTATGGTGAAGACAGCTAAGTAAGGGCCTGGAGAGACACAGGGTTCTGAGGCCCTGAGGACAGTAGTGAATAACATCTTTCCAATGTCCTGCAAACCAGAAAGGCTTCCTCAACATCTTCTCCCAACCTTTCTAGGGTCATTTGTCAATGTGTGAGGATATTTTTCATTTCACAAGAAGGAGAATGCCTCTGGTACATAGTAAAAAGAGGCTAGGGATGCTGCTAAGCATCCTACAAATGCACAGGACAGCCTTCCAAAACGAAGTATTATCCAGCCCAAATGTCAATTCCCGCTCTAGGCACAAAGCTCCAAGAGTCTTCAAAAAGCTATACCACTAGAATCTTTTAACTTGTGATATCATTAAGAAGCTTCCACACTAAGCATGTTTAAGATTTTGTAGACCTTAAAAAATCAATAGTAAAATGATACCAACCATCACTATATCCCCAAATAATTCAGAACATGGGTTATTTAGTCATCTCCTACTGTATTTCCATTGCACGTGGCAAATTCCACATCATTTTGTGACAGTATCAGTCTATCCCACTATGCCAAAAAACACCTAGAGGAGCAAGTATCATAGCTTTTTTATTTCTGAATACTCAGGACCTACCTAACTCGAGTACTTTAAGTAAGAGTAGGCACTCAAAAATTCAGTGAAAAGATTATTTGTTTTTTTACCCTTAGAATGCAACTACCTTCCCATTCTATTCAGATAAGCAATTCCTTGAAAGAAGATGAGAAGCTGAAGCAATCAGCACAGCACATTAAAGGCATAATTGTAGGGTCAATTCTGGCACCTTGCAGCTAGACACAGGAAAAAACCTTTCACAAGCAGTTGTCAATCTCTTACCTAGCTTTTCCTTTACAAACAAGACATCAGCACTACAGCTATGCCAAGTGTAGTCTTAGACTCTCTCCTGGTTTGAGCTGCAGAAGGGCTAATTTAAGCAGATTTCAACTAATGCCAAGGTGCAGAAGCAAAAGAACACTGAAGGGTAGGGCAGGTGGTTTAGCATATATCTACATGTATTCAATTATACCTAGAGCAGGCAAAAAGCAAAGGATGAAGAAAAAGGATGATACAGATGGCAGCAGAAAAGGCACAGAGAAGGTAAAACAAAAATAATCCCCTGAACTTACTGTTGTCAGATCCCATCTGCCAATGACTTGTCTCGTTTATAGATCTCAACTTCCTGTGAGATAACTACTGCTGACCAGGAATGGCCGACCCAGACAACCACCCCTGTACCCCCTGAAATCCTATTACTTGAGTCTACTGGTGTTCATCTCTGGTTCCAACAATAAACTACTGGAGCAGTTACAAACTATTCCCATTTCTATAATCTCAAATCAATTCAAGCCCCCACCCTTTCACAATCCCAAATCAAAATCTAGCTCAAAACTCACCTCTTTCTGGCTTTCCTTCATTCTGCCGTTTGTAGGAGGCATCAGCACGCACAGGTTCTAGGAAGAGGTGGGCAGGGAGGAATTACCACCAGCAAGCACCTCTGTGCCCAGGAGGAATAAGAGAAGAACCCAGAAGTGGGAGTGATGAGGACAGGAACTTCTAAGCACTTGCTGTTGGCCCTAACCTCTTTCTTAACCTGCCTTCATGTTGGGCTGCCTGAGCAGCCACCGCTGACAAGGAATAACAGAACAGGAGAAAATCTATTTAAGAGCAGAAATGGATTGAGTCAACAATATGAAGTATGAAGATGAGGCTAACCAAGGACAACATGGGCAGAAAGAAATGAGAAAAGGATCATAAAATAAGGCACCAAAAAGTTGAAGATGGGATCCTGTCTTATTTATCAGTTTAAGAACTTAATCTAATCTTCTTCATAAAGTCAATATTCAAAGAATTAGTTAAAAATGACACCAAAACATCAAGAATGAAAGAGGAATTACCACTAGAAATCAAAAAAGACAATGGGAAGGTTTTCATAGTATATCTTATCACTTCTGTGGAGTTACAATGGTTATCTGCAGTAGTTATTCTGACATGCACTCAACAAACAGCCTATTATTAAATTGTGCTAATTATTTTTATACACACTCTCTCATATAGGAATTTTCTTTATAAATAAATGCACAGCTACTGTTTTGGCTGAACCTCTAATTATTCCATATTTAGAATCTTGTACATATTTTATTAGCTTCCTGAAAACTCTTGATACAGATGGAATCAGCTTTCTAAACAGCCGGAATATCATACAAACTCCTTCTATTACAGGTCCCAAATTTCCAATTTTGCCCTTTTTTTCCTGAGAAAACAATCCTCTGCCTGAATCATTTTGGCACTGTCAGCAACGTGCATTAAAAAATGTTGCAAGAAATGTCACACAAATATTGCCCTCCTTTTGCAAGAATGTTGTTGAAGATGCGGTATCCCCCTTATTGCTCTCTGATCTGCATCAGGAAATCTTTGTTCTTCCTAAGCAGCTGGTATGTTTTTACCCAAGGTACACTGTTAACACTATTAATGCTCATTTCCTCTTTGTTTTAGGCAAATCCTTAATTCACCTGCAGCAACTACTGAGCAACGTTATCATAGGCATTTATTTCATATACTACTAACTTTATTCTTACTTTTACTTTCATGTCCTCATTCCCCTTTTACATAAAAGCCTTCACTCACTTACTTGATCCTATTTTATTAACTGTTTATTTTGTTAACCTGCCTCAAATTCTTTGCAGATCAAGATATTAGGACAGTGATGTTTCACAGGAGTGTCTGGAGTCTGCAGCTGGCGCATGTTAGCTGGTGAGAGTGGACTGCCCATACCTCTTCCAAACTGTAAGTTTAATGATTCTACAAGGGTAGCCTGAAGTCAGACACAGTGGCAGTCTTTACTCCATGGATATCGGCAAATGTCACAAATCAGGTGTTTTTCCCCTCCAAAGAGTCAATTTACTAACACACAACTGATGCTATGTTTACTAATTTCAATTCTAACTTTCCAAATTTCAGAGACACTGCAGGAATGACCACATTTAACTACAGATTCCTAACCATGCTGCCCTAAACATGCTTGGGCTATTTAATAAACCCTAACAGACTAATAAAACCACCCAGCTGACCCTGGCTCAAACTGCAGAATCATAAAAAAAAAATTAAGTGGTTTTATGACTTCACTGTTTTAGAGTTATTTTTTAATACAAAATATAATAAAAACAACCCCACTGTGCTTAAACTCTTCATCCCAGAGTTTCCAATGATATATTTATATGAAAACCAAGGATCTTTTTTCTTGTCCTCTACTACAGCATATTAATGATTACTAAACAAGTTTTTCTTAATATTTTGCCATTTCGTTTTTATGCCTTTATACTCCTGTGTTTATACATAACTACACCTTTCTCTTTCTTTGTTGGTTATTGTTCCTTAAGGTGAGTATTCCCCCTAACCGCAATCCTTTTTGCTCTGCTATTTTTAGTGGCTCCAACCAACACCATGAATACCCATGTTTCTCAAGCCTGCTTCTTTCATTTCTAACTGACAGGATGCTACTCCTTAGCTATTACCTCAAATTCATCTCACACTTGATCTTAGGAAGCAGCAGCATTAACTCTCTGCTGGAGAGCAGGGCAAAAGGCTCAACACATTTCTGCCTCTGCTGTGACTTGCTAAGAAAATAAGTTCCAAATTAGGATGAAAGAAAGAAACCAGGAAAGGAAAGTTCTGAATGTGGAATAAGGAAATCAAAATTCAAGTCAATATACTGGTGAGTGAAAGAATAAATGGGAAGGAAGAAAATGAAAAGGAATCTCAAATACTGGTTCCATAGACCAGGTGTAGTTCTTCCCATACAGATGAAATCAAAGCTAGAGAACTAGGTTACTGTTCCAACAAACATTTAGAAGTTCTATAAAAATTTAACAATATTTGGTGACTCCCTGAAATAATAGCTGATATAAATATTAATAAACAATATTTGATGACTCTTTAAATATGACAGTTGTAAATCTGATACAATCTTTCAGAAATGTTTTCTTTCTAATATGTTGTCCGGATGAAAGCAATGATAAACCTAACCAGACTCACCCAATCTTAATTAAGTGTTGTTACTGATAATCCGTGTAAGAACAAAAAACATTGCTAGAGAAAAAAATCACCATTAAAGATGATAAAATGGGCTATGTCTTGCAAACTATTAAATTCTTGGTACAGTGCCTGACATATAGGAACAAAACAGTACCTCTGAATGCCTTTTCAAGAAACAAAAAAAGTCACAGCACAGATAATTCATTTTTCCCTTGAAACTTTGAAAGAAAAATTAAGATATGAACAAGTGAAGATACGGTGCTTACACAGATGCTAAGCAAATAATTTATTTTTCTGGATCATAGATGATGATATACAAATCTGGGACTCCTGCTTAAGAAGAATACATTTTCCTAGAGATCTACTGATTTATTCAAAAAAGTACAAAACAGAAAATGGAGGTGACACAAGCAAATATTCTTGTGGTAAAGAGAGAAAAGAAAAGAGAGAGGAGAGAGGGGAGAGGGGAGAGGGGAGAGGAGAGGAGAGGAGAGAAGCAGGGGGAGAAAGGGGAGAGGGAGGGAGGGAGTGGTGGAGGGAGGAAGGGAAGGAGGGAAAGAGAGAAGGAGGGAAGAAGGAAGGGGAAAAGGAAAAGAACCAGATTGAGGGATGAAGGAAACTTTGTAGCACTTCTGCTTCCCCCAAATAATCACTTTTAGGAGATTAACAATGTAACAAGTTTAAGTAAAGGCTTTTAACTATGACTGTTTTGGAAGTGCACCTATATCACCTAAAACCACATGGGCACACGTTTTAAGATTTCAATAAAACATGGTATCATCTGTACATATTATGAATGTGTGCTACTGACAGGACATAGTTAAGTCCTAAAACAGGGATACTGTAAATGCCTACACATGTAGAAATGTCATTAACTGATTACTGTTCTAGAGCCACAATCATGCAGATGCTGGAAAAGCTATAGCCATGCTCCTAGAATTCCACAGGATACTCAGCCAAAGCTGGCTTATGAGTAAGCAAAAGTCTCTAACAAAAACAACACATAGTATCTAATTCCACAGCACACTAATAGCGTGGATCAGTTAATAGTCCAAGACATTCGCAAAAAATACTGAATTACATTGCAGGTACTCCACATGATACAGCTCATAGCCCCTGGCCACTTGCATCCTTCCTTCAACTTCTACCCATCCTCCAGATATCACCTAAAACGCCTAATCCTGTGTAATGACTTGTTCATCTCCATCACTAGACCTTAAATTCAGAGGGTAAGATTGAATCTTTTTTGCTTAGCAAACTATTTATTTGAAATATATCTTTGTGGAATGAAAGACTATATGAATATTGATTATAAATACAGCAACTTTCAAACCAGGAAACACTATATTCAGCTGTCAAGGGAACTGGTTTAACCTTCCTTCTGAATGCCTAGTATATATGATGTTAGGATAAAGCCTTATTTCTACATCCCCATTACCATCTAGACTTGCACAGAAAAGTCTTCTTTCTAAAGGCAGAATTAAGCTTCTAAATTTTATTAGAAGTTCAGCTGTAATCAAAAAATGAATGTAGACTTCAAAACTTATTCATAGTCTTTAGACAGGTATCTTTTCCAATTATATTGAAGTTCAATAATGGAGTCTATCTTCCAAATATTCTCTTCTCATAATAGTATTTTTGATTCTTGTACATTTTCAGTTATCTTAGATATTCTTTCAAAATGGATTAGATACTGATGAATAATAGTCTTCCTTTAAAATATCTTAATAATGGTTGCTGATACCAAGAAAATAAGGGGAGGCTGGGACCAAAATCAGACTACAGAAAAACAGACACAGATCCACAAAAACAATAAATTTCCAAATCTTCTACAGTAATGATATTTTAAGAATTCACCAAATGTCACACATTCTAATTTATATATGGGTATCACTGGTAAATGTAGCAAACATTTAGAATGAATTAACAAAGAGTCACTAGGTTTTTGATATGTAACTTAAATTTCAAGAAAGTACCTGACCAAGTCTTCCATGAAAACTGCAAGTGGAAAGAAAGACAAGCAAGACTGGGGATCACAACTGGTTCAAAGACAGGAGAAAATGCAGGTAAGTGGTTGAGGTCCACAGAGAGAGATCCCTAGAGGTTTCTATCTTGGGTCTTATGGCACTCAAGGAAATTATTAATGATTAATACAAAACAAAGCATACTTCATTTGCAGGTAAAACAAAGCTATTTTTTATCTGCAACTAATACACATGATCACTAAATGAGATTTTTAAACCTCTATGGAAAAGCCTCATAATCCAAAGTTAATTAGATGAAATTTATCATAACTAGATTTTTTTAATGTATTAATTACATATAAACGATTGCACCTAAAAAATTACTGCTGAAGAGCATTTTGATTAAGAGTAAAATAGAAGAAACTGGTTTAGGTTTCAATTGTCTACAGTCTTCAAGAAGTGTCAATAATGCAATGTTGTGGGCAAAATAAAAAAGTTCACTTCTGGCATTACAACTTGAAAGGCATAGAAAAAAATTCTGCAAAAGGTCCACAACCTGCCAAATAAAAAGAACAGCTGAAAGAACTAAATATATTTAAACCTGGAAAAAAATCAAGAAGATTATGATGGGAGTCTTCAAATACATATGTGGTTACAACATAAAAAAAAATATTTATGCATCTAAGATAATAACTAGCATTATGTACATGTCACAGGAAAAGATTTTAATTGTTTTATAAAAATGAACTATACAAAGATGGAAAGACTAGACTGCGATATAATAAACATCACAGTAAGTACTTTAACCAAGAATGTAAACAGGCGACTGAACTTAGTAATCTGGTGTCACTACTAGTGCTATAATCCTGAACAAAAGATAAATAACAAAAGTGAAAGACAAAAACAATGGGATTCATTTGAAAAAGGAGAGTAAAAAAGTAAAACAAATATCCAAGAGAGCTGGCAAGTGGGGAGATATTTGGTTAGATTAATTAGAATAAAAATAAATTTCAAGTAAAAATATACAAGGTATATGTAACAAAACAATTTCAACTAAAACACAATAAACAAGGGGAAAGGAAATGAGGTTAAGGGCAACTTACACTGGTAGCATGTTAAACATGGACAACAAAAAGGAAAGAAAAATAATATTGCAGTCACAGCTTTATCCAGGTTAGTCCAGTTAGGTTATAGGCAAAAAATCCTTATACATGAAGCACAGGATAAAAACAACAGTTTGATTCAGGAGTATAATTAGTCTGAAGCAGAACAAAGTTCCACAGGATTAACCCAAAAAGCTAAGAAAAAGAAATTTAATTAAATGCATGTGTGTATGTGTGTGTTCGTGTGCACATGTATAAGCACAAAATGAAAAGTAACTACTTGAGATGAAAAAAGAGTAAAAATCACCCTGTAGCTTATAATTAAGCACATAAGAGATATATTAAATGCACAGAAGAATTATGAAGAATTAGTCCTTAAATAGTTACCATGTGCCAAATAGGTACTAGAATTATAGGGGGTGGTCCTCTTAGCAAGTTATATAAATGTCTAACCACTATGCTGTACACCTGAAACTAATATAATATTGAAGGTCAATGGTAATTGAAAGAAATGTTTAATTTAAAACAAAATGGTTACCATGGCCAAGCAAGTGATCATTAAAATAAGTAAAATTACTCTGAAAAGTATAAACAAAAACAAAAAAGTTAAAGAATTAGCAAAATGGTAAAATTAGCTAATTATGTTTACCTATTATTTATACAAACATTCAAAAATCTATGGCAAAATTTTCATTCACAATAGAAAACTAAATTAACACAATATTGCTAACCCAGTAATAACCCAGTATAAGTGACCGATCATTGAAGGACCCTGTTTCTCAGTCCTTTTCTGACTGAAGTTTACGTTCAAAGCTAAATAACTCAAGAAAATAAACGTAAAGATATTAACAAAGTCACATGCTCTATTTCATTCAATTCATCGCATATTGCAGTCTCCCATCTTTCCCTGTTATCCTATCAACACTCCAGACACTAAAGGCATTAGGTGTCAAAGGATGGAAGAAGTGTTGACAGACTGGAGATCCTATGACAAGAGCACCACTGTGGCTCCTCCCCATTCCATCTCAAGATTTCAGAGTTTTGGCCACTAACTTACCAAGCCAAGAGCAGACAGAAGATGCCTCCCCAGAAATTTGTTTCAGAGGCAAAACAGGAAAAAAAAATTAAGGCTAATTCACCAATAGCTATCTTAAATAACAGCTTTACTTTAAGCTGTCAAGTAAGTACTTCAAGCTTCCATTTTACTAACATTTTGTTTATTAAAAGGCTTCACAATCAGTTTCCAAAGATATTGTACTTTCCTCCTCTTAATAAGATCATTAATAGATCTGGATTTAAGTCACACAAATTGAAAAAAATGTGTTCCTAGAAGGTATACAGCTAATTTTGGATATTTTTGTCTGTGCTCAATGTGAGCATGCATTAGAACTTAGAGGTTGTTTACCTTCTTTTTGGGGGAGGTGGGTGGGAGAGAGGAAGGAAACACAAAACTGTTAACACTGAACTCCAGAGTAAAGCTCTCAGTCACCTGGAACCACTCTGAAAACACTGCAGCACTCGGGCATATACAGGTGCATGTCCACTCGAGCACATGCATTGAAACAAACTGTGTTGGAAGCCCCACCGAGCAACTCAGGGTGACATGACTGCACGCAATGCCAGGCTTACCCGGGCACCCCAATTTTAAAGAAAACAAATTGAAGGTTGCAAAAGAATAAACCTAAGGTAGGTTTAACTTTAAATTAAGGAAAAGCACTGATATTTTTCATGAAAAATATACTACCAGATATATAGAGATACTACCTGGTAACGAAAGATTAAAGAGGCTAGACTGGCAGAGGAACTAGCAGAAAACACAGGAACGCGTGACTTTCCCACCTGCTTAAAAACATACCTCTTCAATGCTGAAGAATTACAAGTGAAATGTCATATACACTGCAACTTGAAATGATTCGAAAAATGAGTGCATGCAGGTGTATCATGATCATTACACTATTCTTTCAACTGTTCTATAAGTTTGATATTTTTGAAAAAACAAATCTTTTGTAACACCTATAAGGCAATCTGCCTCAGTACATTCTCATCAGAGGAGGCTATAAAAGAAAAAAATAAAAGGTTTTTAAAATACATACTTCTATGTTGAGACTGATGGAAAGAGTAAGTTTTGCTTCTTTCTGGAGAGTAGCTTCTACTACTGACACTGGAGCCTGATCTGCTGTGTGGAGAATCTTTTCTGCCTACAGATGAGTCTCTGAAAAAAGGAGTTTCTCTTTTATGAGGAGACCGATCTCTGGCATAATGGGAAGTGTAGACACTTTTTCTTCTAAAGCCGTCTCTCATGTCCCTTTGAATAGAAAAGAAAAGAGGTTAACATTCCTGTACCCTATTGATACAAACCAATTATAAGATATTCCTTAAGTTGCAATCTTGGTTTCCTTGTCTACCACGACCTAATTTTTGAAATCAGTCCACAAAATGAAACTTTATCAGTGAAATATATTTTAGAATGCATCATTTTTTCTCACAGTGTAGGACAGAACCTGATGTTAAATGCAAAAGTTAGTTTATTTTAAGCAAGAATAGAAATTTTATTTTTATTTTTAAATTATTTTATTTATTTAGTTTTAGAGAAGGGGGAAGGGAGGGAGAGAGAGCTAATTGTCATTACCTGATAAACAGTAATGTGTGGCTGCCTCTTGCTTGTCCCCCCCAAATGGGGACCTGGCCTGCAACTCAGACATGTGCCCTGACTAGGAATCCAACCAGCGACCTTTTGGTTTGCAGGCTGGCATTCAATCCACTGAGCCACACCAGCCAGGGCAAGCACAGAAATTTTAAAATGTGAAAAATGTACGGTCATATAATGTCTACTTCCTTTTGCCATTAACAATATACCACACAGCTACCACACTCTCAAAGACACCTAAAGGATGCCAAAGACTTCCAGATGAGATATTCTATGGCCTATTATTCCCTTCTAAGTACAGTATACACTGATTTTCAAATGATGCCTTTTTGCCCCCTACATGACAATCTGGTTATGCCTACAGACATTTTTGTTGTCACAACTGGAGAGGAAGGGGTGCCACTGGTGGGTAGAGGGCAGGGATGCTTCTAAAACTCTACAATGCCCAGGGCAGCTCCCCCACACACAATAAACTATCCAGCCGAAAATGTTAATAATGCCAAGGATGGGAAACCCTGACATATGCCAATTAAATCCTTGCTTTCTAAATTTATATTCTTAGTATGCAGATTGTTATTAACCTCTAAAAACCAACATTTTATAAATCACTTTTATTTTTACAAATTAAATTTCTTTATTAAGCAATATCATTAATTAAAAGCAAAAAGTAAGCCCAAGTTATAAAACTTTAAAAAACAAACCATCTTTAAAACAAAGCAAATCAAAATTATTAAATGAAACTATTAAGACTTGAGCTTTCATTTAAAAGAACACTTGGAGAAACAGATTTTTTTTTAATTGAAGACTTAGCAAATGTATCTCCATATTAAAATTAAAGAACTTTAAATTTCAGGCAGAAGAATGCTAAAAGACAAACCAACAGCATAAGATTTCAACTGCTCTACAATAATTTCTGCATATTGATGAGCAGTCTCTCAGAGAGACTGCTCATCAGATATATATATCTATATATGTATACACACACACACATCTGTCATTAGCTGATTAGTACCAAAAATATATTGCCTTTTCAGATACACTTTAGTCTCTCTGGGCAAAAGCAGAAAACAGCTAAAACTCATTTATGATAAATAAACTCAAATACTAAGTCATTTAAGAAATTCTAATATATTCAAATTTGATCACTAAAACAATAGGAGTCATATTAACATCAATGAGAACCAGAGTAGCTATATACAAGGGGGACCCCCAAAAAACCCAGATTTATTTATAAAAAGTTGTATATTTATTGCTACATGTTTAAATTTCAGTCACCTTCAATACATTTGATGCAATGCACCACCTATCACGACGGTTTTCCCACTGCTCAAAACAGCTTTTAAACTCATTGATTTTGATGCTTTTTAATGCTCCTGCTGTTATCTGTTTTACCTCTTCCACATATGTGAAACATTTCCCTATGAGGACTTTTTTTATCCAGGAAACAAAGAAATCTCACTCAGGACAAGATCAAATGAATAGGGAGGGTGGGGCATTGGGGTCATGTCATTTTTGGTCAAAAACTGCTGAACACTCAGCACGGCATGGGCAGGTGCACTGGTAAATCACCCATCATAAAACGAACAAGGGTGTTGAAAGTCTTCATAAAATTCACTGAAGCTGAATGCAGCCTCTCACACCAGCTGGTACACACATACAGATAGGTTCCTAGAACACTCACCTAGTGGGGGAACCCTGTACTACAAGGGGTCCTCCTCCAGAAGATAATTACAGGTTTTGGGGGACCCCTCTTCCTATTTATTATGCAGGTTTTAGGAGCTCTACCAGGTTCTAGGGACCCAAGGGTGAACCAAACATACGCAGTCTCTCTCACCATGGGGCTCTCAGGTTAGTCAGAAAGGCTAACAGAAAAAACAAACAAACCATAAAACATGTGAATGCAATCAAGAGTGCATGCAGGGAGACTAACCAATAACCTACTCAGTCCAGGCAAGAGAGTGGTAGCTTAAACACGGCAGCAAAAAGAAAGGGGTCACAAATTTAATATGCACAAGAACACACCTTGGTAGGTTCGGCGGCACATGGTAAATGTGTGGTAAGTGTATGTGACAGGAAATATTAAGCTGATTCCCACAATTCTGTCAAGATGAATTATTGAAATGAGAAAAGAAAATTTTGAGAAATAGGGACAAGGTGGGGAATCCATATTTTAGACTAGAACATGTTAAATTTGAAAGACTTATAACAACTTGGTGGCAAATAGAGATACTGATGCCAAGATCGGAAGAGATTTTTGGCTAAAACAATAAACTTGTTTATAGACAAGCAGTTTTTAAAGCCATGAATATGGATGCAAACAAAGGATAAAAAGAGCAGAGGGCCCAGAGTTTAACGCTAGAAAATTACCACACAGAGGGAGCAACGCCTGTCTGAAAATGGAAGAGGATGGTCACAGAAGCATGGGGGATACTGGAAAGTATCAGGAAGCCAAGGGGAGAGTACTCTAAGGAGAATGAAGGTTTTATATACTGGAATTAAATGAGCTCTTACTGTTAACTAACTTTGGAGAAACAGAAGAGCAGGCCCACATTGAGAGGAAAGATTGCCTAATTTCTCTGGGGGGAAGGAAGAAATGCTGAACTACAGTTTCGTAATCCTGACACTAGATGGCAGTAAAGTCACAACAGAACAAATAGTTCAGAACTATCAAGTGTGGCATGTGTGGATGGGTAACTTAGGGAAAGCACAGGTTGGTTTTTAAAACCTTAGAACAAAGTAATTTCTCTCTTCCTCTCTCAATATTCAGAGAAATGTTATACCCTAACACAGCAATTCTTAACCTTTAATATTATTTCCAAACATTATGATTTTTTAATGCAATCTATAGGAAAAGTCAGTAAACAGATTCAAAAACAATCTTTTATAAGTAAAACATTAAACAAAAACCCTTAGAAAAAAGAACCCCCCAAAACAAGGATAGTGTAAGGAGCCTCTGGGACAACTTCAAACATACCAACATTTGAATCATAGGGATGCCAGGAAGAGAAGAGAAAGAACAAGAAACTGAAAACTTATTTGAAAAAATCATGAAAGAAAACTTCCCTAATTTGGCAAAGGAAATAGACATACAAGTCCAGGAAACACAGAGAATCCCAAACAAGATGGACCCAAAGAGGACCACACCAAGACACATCATAATTAAAATGACAAAGGTTAAAAAGAGAATCTTTTTAAAAAAGATTTTATTTATTTTTAGAGAGAGGGGAAGGGAGAGAGAGAGGGAGAGAAACATCAATGTGCAGTTGCCTCTCACACGCCCCCAATGGGGACAACCCAGGTATTTGCCCTGACTGGGAATCGAACCAGTGAGCCCTTGGTTCATAGGTCAGCACTCAATCCACTGAGTCACACCAGCCAGGGATAAAGAGAGAATCTTAAAAGCAGCAAGAGAAAAGCAGAGAGTTATCAACACAGGAGTTCCCATTAGACTGTTAGCTGATTTCTCAAAAGAAATTTTGCAGACTAAAAGGGACTAGCAAGAAGTATTCAAAGTGATGAAAAGCAAGGACCTACAACCTAGGTTACTCTATCCATCAAAGCTATCATTTAGAATGGAGGGGCAGATAAAATGTGTCCCAGACAAGGTAAAGCTGAATAAGTTCATCATCATCAAGCCATTATTGTATGAACTGTTAAAGGGACTTATTTAAGGAAAAGAAGGTCAAAACTATGAACACTAAAATGGCAATAAATTCATAGCTATCAATGATTGGATCTAAAAAACAAAGTATACTAACAAGCAGAACAGAAACAGTTTTAGATATGGAGATCATTCAGATGGTTACCAGTTGGGAGGGGGAAGAAAGAGGGTGGGGTTTGAAAAGTTGCAAGGATTAAGAAGTACAAATTGGTAGATACAGTATAGACAGGGGAGGTTAAGAATAGTATGGGAAATGGTGAAGCCAAAGAATTTATATGCATGACATGGACATGAACTACGGGGGGAACTGCTGGAGGGATTACTGGGGATACTGGGTAGAGGTAGGCAAAAGTGGAAAACTTGGGGCAACTCTAATAGCATAATCAATAAAATATATTAAAAAATAACCCTTGATAATAAAAAATAAAATTTAAAGATTTTTTCTCCCTTTGTTTTTCTTAAATCTTTGATGCCTGCTACTATATCTACGCAACTAACCACTTTCAGATGATGACTTAGAATAAACAGAAAATAGTCATTAATAGAAAAATGTTAAGTCTTCCATCTTAAAGGTTAAAATGTTAAATGTCCTTGGTTTAACAGATGAAATGCTTAATTACGTCCCATGTTATGCTAAGGATAACACCATAGAAACTCTCTTAGGCTTTTCTGCTACCTTAGGACCCATCTTGCTAATGCATATGTAAAGTAAATTGAGATAAAGCACAGATGCTCAGAGATACAGTTCAAAGCTATGGTGGTTTGATGCTGAGATGCTGAGTGTAATTCCAGGGTAGGAGCTTGGTGGGGCCAGTCTCACTGCTCAAGGTGCAGGCTGCCTCTATAATGGCTTGCTGAAAAACAAAAGATGAATACTATTTTTGCATTCCACCTTTTTTTTAAAAAAGTGAAAATCCTCTCCATAGTTTCTTCAATTAGAGAAAATAAGTATTAATGTAGGTCTTTTATAAAAGCAAAGTGGTATAAAACAAACTTTCAAAAGTCAGGGGTTATCTGTCCTACCTCCCTTAAACTCTTGAGTAGTAGGTACACGCTGATGTCTTAGCCTCAAGGTCTAGCAGGGGCGTCCAACCTGCAGCCCTCAGGCCACATGCGGTCAGGATGGCTATGAATGCAGCCCAACACAAAATCATAAATTTACTTAAAACACTGAGATTTTCTTTTTTTGTGATTAGGTGTCACAATGTATTTAATGTGTGGCCCAAGTCAACTCTTCTTCCAGCGTGGCCCAGAGACTCCCAAAAGCTTGAACACCCCTGGAAGGTATATGGGGCACAGGATTATGTTCTAAACCCTCCGACCTCTAAGAAAAGGGGGAAAGACCCCAATAAAGTCCTTAAATCTCTGCTATCCCACTGTAACCCCACACCGCACATATTAACAACCTTCTGGTAACCTTCCCACATTGCCCAAATCCTTTAACGCAATGGCAGTCTGAACTGTAACATATCCTTACCCCAAATCATAGGTGACTTTCAAATTCATGTGCATCACTTGTGCAATATTGTATCAGTTCCTCGAGTACCTCCGACCTCTTCACAATACATCAGCCACACCCTGAAATCCTAAACCTTGCTACTCATTACCCAGAGGTGTCTTCATCAGAATCCCACATTGTGTTCTAATCACAATGTCTTATCCTTCACTTTTCTCACTCCTGCAATAACTCGACCTTCACCTCATGAATACCTTTTAGTCTCCAGTATTTCCTAGCAATCCATGGACCCCATCCTGACCTCACTCGTTGCTCTTCCAGCTTCAGTTACAGTATTAGAACCACTCTGTGAATACAAATGTCTTTCTATCCTGGCAATTGTGATACATCAACTTAGGCACCCCAAAGCCCAAATTAATTCCAAAATCTGTGACTTCTTCACTGATATAGTTGGATTGACATAACCTAAAAAGAAATTACACAAGTCTACAGATTGGGTCCTCTCTCTATATATAGTGTCTAACATCCACTATTATTATTTTCACTTACCATTAGTAGGTTTAATCTCCCACTCACTTTAGCAGCTATTCTATACCTTGGTAATTCTCCCAAAGTTCTCTAACCTAGTATCAAATGTTTCAATCTCGATGAGTTACTTCAGTTCATGAGAAGTACAGCAGTCTTCAGGCATAAACTGCCTCAACTGTCAGCCCAGATCCCTCATCCCCCAATTTGCTTTCATCTGTCCTGTCCCTAATTTCATTCTTCCCTTCATGATACATGACTTCCCCTCCTGTTAAAAATTAGCCCTTCAATCGTCTTCATCCTGGTCCTCATTTACCTTGCTTCATCAGTTATCCCTTTTCTGCCTTGTAGCTTCGAACTCTTTTCCTTCAAGTATAAATATGCTCAAGTCATTGATCACTTAAACAAGGATTTTAGATGATATCCCTTTAGTGTCCTTCTGGAGCTAGCAATATTTCCTCCTCTTCATCTCAGTTAAATACTTTTTATAAAGTTATCAGCTCAGGTTGAATCCACCCCCTCACATCTCATCCATACTCACACAGCCAAACTCAAGAGATATTTCAATCATTATATTACTAGAACAGTCAGCTGCATTAGACACTGGTGACCCGATATTGTTTTATAAGTTTCATTTCCCACCACTTCCTTAAAGGTGTCGCCTCAGATTCTGACCTTAGTTCACTGACCTTGTCTTCATATTCTCCTTGTCTTCAGAATCTCAATTCTGAATGCAGCTCCCCCTTGATCATTCCTCCAGTACTGATAGTCTCTGATAATGCGTATTATTATGCATGGTAAACAAAATTTAAAAACCCAGATATTTCTCTCTTTTTAGTCCCATATCCAGCAACCACAACTTGTTGATTTTTCACTTCCTAAACATTTATCAAATTTAGCACTTTTTCTGCATCCCACCTCCCCTTCTCTGATTCAGACTGGGTTACCTTAACCCCTCTATCCTATCAGGTTGAAATTTTTCAGTAGGTGCCCATGGCTAATAGGATGCAACCCAGACTTCTTACTTATAGTTTAATCCACAATTGCCCACCTCATAAGTAATCATCTATTACTACCTTTATACATCATGCTTGACAAAGCTTTGCTCATGCTCTTCCCTTAGAAGAAATATAGTCCCCACTTCTCTTTTCCTGATTAACTCTTATTTTCCCTCAAGTTCTGTTCATCTTATCTGCTCTTACAGGAAACCTCTAATAAAGCCCCAGCACAGAAGTGCTTTTTTATTTGCCTCCCAAGCACTTTATGCAACTTCACAAGTAACATGAATTATGCCATCTGCCTGTGCACCTATTTCACTCATTAGACTGTGAACCAGTGATGTAAGCACAGTGGCCCACACACAGCTAAGATTCAGTAAACACCTGAACCATAAACCAAACCAAAGATGATGTTTCAGAGTATTTTTCTCTGTCAAATAGTTTATCACCTCAGAAAATAAAAATCGCTGTAATAAAACTAAAAATTCAATTTATTCTATTTTTAAAAGTATCAATTAAGTATGAAATACTGAACTACCTAATCAAAATGTTCTATATGTGAATAGAGGGGAAAAAAGCATTTAAAAATAAAGTATACTAGCCACTTGGTTATACTCTTGTTCCATAATTTTAGACATTATTTAATATTGTAAATCAGTTTCCATATTAAGATTTAGTCTAAGATCTCATAACTAGAGGAGGGAAGAAATGGCTGTTATAAACAACCTAATTCTGACTAAATCAATAACCCTTGGTACAGTATGACATGTTCCTTGAATACAAAATGCGTGTTTCTATATTCTGAATTGCATCTACATGTGTGTTTTGAACAAAAAGATAATATAATCATTGTGTAAATACAGAATCAAGATTAGTAGGTGATAATATACTTGAAATGTAAATAAGTTATCATATCTGTGGTTCCATTAATTAAGTAAGTGATAAGCTTCAGAGCAAAATGGGGTTTGTATGAGGATGTTAGAAAACTTAGCATATTCTCTTTTCCTCTGCTGTTATTTAATGCAGTTGCTTCCAATAATTCCACATTTCCATTAGTAAAATATATCCAAATATGAACCACTAATATATATATATATATGCTGGACTTATGAAATACACAATGTGCTAAATATGAAACACATGAATACAGAGGACCTTGAACTGGCAGTAGATTCTTATATATGACACCAAAAGCAAGAGCAACAAAAGAAAAAGTAGATATATTGGACTTTGTTAAAATTTGAAATTCTGTACATCAAAGGACATTATCAATAAAGTGAATGAGAGAATATACTTACAAAACACACATCTAATAAGGATTTAATAGCCATAATATATAAAGAACTGCTAAAACTCAATGACAAAAAAGACAACCCAATTTATAAATGGGCCAAAAATCAAACAGACATACAAATTTATCCAAGATATAAATATATCTCCAAAGATATACAAATGGCCAACAAGCACATGAAATGTTGTTCATTATAACTAGTCATTAGGGAAATGCAAATCAAAACCACAAAGACACACCACTTCCCACTTACCAGGACGGCAATAATAATAATAGTGATGATAGATGATGATGATGGTAGCGGTGGGAATAAAGCAAGTATTGACAAGGATGTGGAGAAATTGGGACTCTTATACATGACTAGTAGGAATGTAAAATAGTATAGCCACTATGGATAACAGTTTGGCGGTTCCACACAAAGCTAAACACAGAATTACTACATGACCCAGCAATTATATTCCTAGGTATGCACCCAACAGATATGAAACAAAGAACTCAAAACTGATACTTATGCACCAATGTTCACTGCAGCATCATTCATAATAGGTAAAAGGTAGAAATAACCTAAATATCCATTAGAAGATGAACAGTTAAACAAAATGTGATATATACATAGAATAGAATATTATTCACCTACAAAAAGAATGAAGTTCTGATATACGCTACATGAATAAACCTTGAACACATGCTAAGAGAAAGAAGCCAGACACAAAAGGATAAATATTCCAGTTTCATGTTTGTTATTTGAAATATTTCACATTTCATATTTTTTATTTCATATCATTCCACTTATATGAAATATCTAAAATAGGCGAATTCATAAAAACAGAAAGTAGAATGGTGGTTGCCAGGGACAGGGATAAGAGGAAACAAGAAGTTATCACTTAACAGGTATACCGTTTCTGTTTGGGGTGATGAAGTTTTGAAAATAGTAGTGATAGTTGCACAAAATTGTAAATGTAATTAATGCCAGTACATTGTACACTTGAAAAAGGTTAAAATGGCACATTTTATGTTATATGCATCCTACCACAACAAAAATATATATTTTTAAAACACAGAAGCTATCTTGAAAGAATTCAGTGGACAAATTAGAGCATCAAAATGATAGCAGCAAATTGTAACACATTGAATAAAATAGGAATCCACTTGTCTATACTGGTATAAGCAAGGCTTTTGTTTAAGGGGCATGGGGAAAAGGGAAAGCTCTTCCTCACACAAAATGCCTGCAAAATACTGAATAAATATAGAAAGAACAGTCTAATTATAAAAATCACCCATTAGAAATCATATTAATAATAAAAGCAGGCAAGAACATCAATGGATATTAAAACTAGTGATGAAGAATGACATCACATAGTTCAAACTATCTCCCCCCAAAACATATTAATTTTACAGGAGGCTAACTTTGGAGTGAAGAAATTTTGCAGACTCCATCATAATCAAGTGATAAAAGTCAACAACATCAATAAGAGGACAAATCAACAACATGTGCAACTTAACAGGATGCAATAAAAAGAGAAGAGTATCACCTCTGGGACTGCCGGAGCAAAAAACAGACAAACAGACAAAAAAAAAAAAACCAAACCCACAACAACAACAACAACAAAACCCCCACATAACCAAAATCTAATCATGAAGAAACATTAGAAAAACCAAAATTGAGAAACATTCTACAAAATGTCTGCCTTGTATTCATCTTGCCAAAACCAGTGAGTCAATAAAAGTCAAGGAAAGACTGAAGAATTGTTCTAGAGTAAAGAGGTCTGCAAAAATATGACCTATGAGCTCAGATTAAATCTTTTTGCTTGAAAACACATTATAGGGGCACTGTTAGAGACATTAATGGGGTCTCTGATAAAGGCTTACAGGAGTTCTTTATTCTTGTAACTTTTCTATAAATTTTAACATTGTTTCAAATAAAATGTTTTCAGTGTTCTAATATTTTCTTCCTACAAAACAAAGAATTGCAGGGTACAGTTAAAAGTAGGTCTACAGTTGTGACTATGCAAAAGAGTTCATTCTTGTATTAATTATTGTATTATTTTCCATATGAACAACCGTAAGCCTACATTTGCCCCACCCTGTATTGCATATACCCCACTGACAAAACAAAAACACTGACTAGCATGGTTTGCCTAACTGTGCAGAACCTCATTCCCTTACACAGCTATACTCTGCCAGGTTTACAATACAGCAATTTCTTTTTTTTTCTAAAATGACAGCTATTTTCTATTTAGTCTGTTAGGTAGGAGCTCTTCAATGAGCCCACATGATAGGGAATAACTTACAGCCAGAAAGATGCCAGCCAGTAAAAACTAAAGCTTTAGTGTTATTTTTAAAATTTTTATTTATTGATTTTATAGAGAGAGGAAGGGGCAGAGAGAGGAAAAGGGAGAGGCTAACATCAATTTGTTATTCCACTTATACATTCATTGGTTGATCCTTGTTTGTACCCTGACAGGGCATCAAACCTGCAACCTTAGAGTATGACAACAACACTCTAACCAACTGAGCTACCTGGCCTAGGGCAAAAGCTATAGCTTTTGTGATAGTGTAAAACCTGAGACACTACCGAAGACATTCAGACCTCAAAGTGAAGGTGCAGGAAGGTGCTGAGGTGGAAGCACTATATAATCCACTATAACACTTTATTTTCTTCATAAAAATTATATTTTTTAATGTTTACTATCTATAACCCTTCCTAAAATGAAGACTTTATGAAAGTGAGAGCTTTTTATCCCAAAGACTAGAAAAGAACCCAACATATACCATTTATTTATTTGGTTAATAAATATTCACCAAATGAAGATATCATATAGAATAAACTCTATACCCGGAAGACAGAAAATACATCTTGTTTTAAATGCCATTATACAATTAAGGAAACTGATCACCTAATGACCAACAAATTTTAAACAGTAGAATAAGAATATGCACAACATTCTCCAATCACAGAATAACAAAAATATACTATCTCATCAGTGTAAAATTGCTATATATTAGAATCATAGGATATAGTTACAACAATGCCTAAGGAAGATACTGAGTTGGCCAAAAAGTTCATTTGGTTTTTTCCTGAAGATGGCTCTAGTACCACTTAGTTGTCTTTAATTTCACTTGAAACAATTTTCTAGATTGTATTGTGACAGCTGTCATATCAGTGTGCATTTAAAAAAAAACTTACCAAGATTGGTGAATTTTTGTGTAGCCATTTTAATATTGAAGATGGGAGAAAACACACAACACTTCCAGTGTATTATGCTTTATTATCTCAAGGTAAAAACAAAACTGAAACACAAAAAGAGATTCAGTACAGTATGTGGAGAAGGTGCTGTGACTGACCAAACGTGTCAAAAGTGGTTTCCAAAGTTTCAGGCTGGAGATTTCTGGCTGGACAATACTCCATGATTGTGTAGAAGCTGACAGTGATCAAACTGAGATATTAATTGAGAACAATTAACATTCTACCATGGGGGAGATAGCCAACATACTCAAGATATCCAAATCAGTAAGTTACTGGTGAAAATGAAAAATGTGTCATTTTACGGAAAAAAACATGAGAAGTTTTTGGCCAACCAATATTAAAACTCTACTTATATTAATAAGAAGGAAATAAAAATAAATATCCAAATTACAGTGTTAGATTTTTGGAAAATGATAACAGGTGTTATATGCTTTTAGAAGGAAAACTGAAAACATCTATTAAAATTTTAAATGCATATGCTCCCTGGCATGGCTCAGTGTACTGAATGCCAGACTGCAAACCAAGGGGTCGCCAGTTCAATTCCCAGTCAGGGCACATGCCTCAGTTGCAGGCCAGGTCCCCAGTCGGGGGCACGAGTGAGAGGCAACCACACATTGATGTTTCTCTCCCTTTCTTTCTCCCTCCCTTCCTTTCTCTCTAAGAAGAAATAAATTTAAAAAAAAAATAAAATTAAATTTAAAAAGGCATATGTCCTTTGACTCAGAAATTCCACTTTCTGCAATCAATCCAGAAACTAAAGTGCTGTTTCATAAAGACATTATGTACTTGGATTTATTGCAGCACTGTTTTATACTGGAACCAGAGTGAATATTCATCAATAGGTGAACAGCTAAATTATTTGGTATATGCACATCATGAAATATTACTTGATCAACAAAAAGAATCAAATTAAAGTTAAAGCAAATAACTTGGAGGGATTTCCAAAAGCCTCTGAATGAGAAAAGTAACTTAGAGAAAAGTACATATAACACGATTTCATTAACAACAATCAAATACCCCAAATGTTTAGGAATATAAAGAACATCTACCAAGATGTTAACATGGTTGGGGGGACTGGAGAGTCACATATATAATTCTGTCTCATTTATGTAAAGGTATACACCCACTTAGGAAAAAATAAAAGTGCACTAGCCCTTAAAGAGAAACACCTGGGACTTCAGAAGTCCTCTGCCTCACTCAGCCACAATCACCACTGGTTTTCATAGCCGGCGCTATGAGGCTTACTTTCCTGGCACTGGAACCCTGGGATGGGGGGCCTGGTATGGGGCTGGGATGTCTCCTTCCCCAAGGGGGAACTCTGCAGCCGAGATATCCCTCTCAATCTTTAACCACCATACATGGGTGTAGAACCATCTCTGCCCCTTCTACCAGCTTCCAGTGATTTCTTCTTTATATTCTCAGTTACAGGACTTCTGCTCAGCTAGATGTTAGGCGGTTCTCAATGATGACTGTACTGCAATGTAGTTGTAATTCCGATGTGGTTGTGGGAGGATGTGAGTACCTCATTTACCTACTCTGCCATCTTGAATGGAAGCTCCCTTGAGGTTAAATATCTCAGTGAGTCAGGTATCAAAGAAGTTATTATTTTCATCTTTTTACCTGTATTCAGGCTGACGACTTCCAGAATGATCATCTCTTGCCCACTTATAGCCAGGGTCATCCTGTAAAATTAAAAGGTTTCTTAGATTTTTTTTTTTTTTTTTGCATTATTTCAGTCAAGTAGAATATATCTAACGGTACTATTAGAACCTAGTCTTTAAGATCAAAGATGAGGGCAAAAACACCTTTCTAAATTTCTCTGAGCCTAAAAGGCATAAGTAAAAAAATATACAAATCATCCATTTCAACAACTAATTTAGTAAACTGAGAATCTGTGGTACCATTTATCTCTATGAAAATGCTTAAAGTATTTCTTTGGGAGACTCTAACAGCCCTATGGACAAGGACATATATACTAAAATAACAATAGCTAAAGGGCTATTCAAGAACAAAGGGTCAATCTAAATTTAACTAAGCAGACATTTCTTGACCTTTCACGTTATTCTTATTTAAAGTTTTCACACCAATTCTCAGGCTCAAGGAAGGAATGTGCTACTTTACCACTTTTCTCATTCAAGTTTTTATTCCTTATCTTACCTCCAATTAAAATACATAATTGGAAACAATATAAGAAACCATTCTTTACTGATAAGCTACATTAGACCAAATGTGACACTAAGTCTGAAATTAACCAAAGAAAGCAAGCATTTTGCCTCTCAGACGCATTTGAAAAGGTGCAAAGAGCAACACAATACTCCACACCAAGTTACTTTATACATGGAACAATATAACATAAATTGCTTACAATCAGAAACACTGATTCAGCTAAAATAAATACTATTTTCCTCTTTTAGCATCACATACTCTACTCTTACATAAATAAAGTGTATTCATTTTCCTTAACATTAAATATAAACACACAAAAGCAAAAAACAGCTATAATTAAATATTGTATCAAGTAAGTGGTTTGTATTATGTAACTGAAGTCTAGATAAGAATCAGCATCATGAAAGTCCTAAGGATCTCAAGTGGGCTTATTTGTTTGAAGAGAATTTAAATAGAAAACATTGTGTCTGACATAAACACAATTTACAACGACAGAAAAGAATTATTATCGAGGCATTATTATGCTACAAGATTTTAGTAAAAAAAATCGTGCGCATGATGATTCAGATACAAATTGGTCCAATGAATTCCAAAATCCCCTCTTATGTTGCAAGTGGCCACAGGGTTTTCACAAGAGGGATAAGAACTTTCTGCACAGATCAAATTGGTTCTTCCTGAGACTACCTGGAAGAAGGGGGCTCTGATGGCAAAATCCACTATTTCTAGAAGAGGGATAATGCATAGTATTTACTTTTCAAAACTGAATCCCTCTTCCTAAAGAAACAGCATGACATTTAAAAATTAAACAAAATAAAAATTAATTCTACGAAAGGGAAGCCCTAACACACCAAACTTTAAAAGCAAACAAAAGAAAACACTGAATAGTCTCACTACTATTAGAGAATTGTCAGGGTAACTATGACATTGAGTGAACTGGACTCCCATGGGTATACCAGCCCTAGATAAATCACCTTACCTCCATTTCTTCAAGTGTAAAGTATGGAAACTAATTCCAACAGCCAATGTGAGGTCAAATTTTATCATAAACATGCTTGAATAAGTACTGTTAATTACAACAGTAGGAAAGGGGGAAAAGGAGAAAATGTAGGAAAATGGTCTAGCAGGGGGAAACATGCAAGCTAGGTCAAAGGAACGGCATCAAGGAATAGTTTCAATCAAGTTCAATGACAGATTACTGCAAAATTAATTATATACTTTCAGATTACTGCAATGTTAAATACATACTTTTAGATTATTAAAGATGATCAACAGAAACAATGTAATAGCAATAGTAATGACAACAACTAACATATTATACGTGCTTACGGTCAGGCAACATTTTGAGTGCTTTCTAATCTGACTTAGTAAGTAGACTTTAATAACTATAGCAAAAATAAAACAAGAGTCTCAACAACCTTAACCCAACCTCATCCACATCATTTCATCATGCTGAAAATAATCAAAGTAATTATAAGTGGGCACATCTAGTAAGTGATGGTAACCACCTTCCCATCATTTATTGAGTACCAAAGCAACAGATGACGTTTAACTGCTTCTGCAAATCCCTGCTAATTTGAGGGATTAAAAAAAAGCAGGCTAGTTGTAATTAATGTCATTTAGATAGAGCTATCCAGAGTGCTTACCCACTTTGACCAGCACCCCAAGATTCTTGACTACCAGTTCCCATTTGAAAGCTCCAGCAGGCAAAATTCAACAGAGCATCAAGCAGGAAGTGTTTATTCAACTGCCTTCATGGCCAGTCACATAAATTTCAAAAATTACATGATTTTTAAACTTATAAGAAAAAAATAACAATTAGTACATGGGCAAAATTTACATACTCCTCTGTGAGGTGGACCACTTCTTCGATCATGAGAAAAACTGCGGCCCTCGTCATAGTCTCGGTAATCAACATGACTGTAATATCTATTGTAGCTTCCTTCACCAGGTCTGTCTAGCAGTGGTGGTTTCTTTGGCACAATATTAACTACTCTATGGTAGCCATCCTAAAACAGACAAAAAGAAATATATAAAAATCACTAATTTCTCTATTTGGTTTTGGAAAGGTTTAAAAAGCACAGGAGTTCTTATCCTTAATCAAATAGAGTAAATGTATAAACAAACAAAAATGCATTAATGAAATAACATGAATATATAACTAATAGTAAGGTCTTCACATGAATTAAAGGAAATAAAATTGTTCAATGAAGAAAGCCAGGTGTTTAAATAAAACAACATGCAGCAATGCAGAAAACCAATCATAAGTAAAAGAAATATACATATTATTGTTTCAATGAAAATTAAACTACAGAAAGTAAAAGTGTTACAATAATCTAGTCCCTAATTGCCTAGAAATTTTAGAAATAAACCATTTCAGATAGCACACATCTTTGGTCTATTATTGAAGTACACTGTTCAGAAGAAATCCAAGATTTTTAAACATAAGCAACAGCAAACACAGAGGTAATAACGAGGTAGCAAGATCAAGAGGAAACATTTTGCTACTTTTCCACAGCACTGGACAAAGGAGAGTCTTCAACTTCACAGGTTTGTAAGCAAAATAAAACCCATTTTAAAATTTGAATGAATTTTCAAAATAATACATTGTTAATGTTTTAAAGTTTTGGCAACTGAATGGATTATTTGCGGGAGTTAGGAAATTGGACACAGAATAACACCTCTTTAGTAGGTGGTGTGAAATAACTGAACAAAAGTGATTATCAGATAAAGGTGAAAGGAACTAGAAAGCTATCAAAGTATGTAAGACATGATCAACTAATGAGTTAACTAATTTGACAAAATAAAAAACCAAAACATAAAGCCCAGCATTCACTGGATACTTTACCATCCTAAACCTCAGTTTCATTATCTGTGAAATAAGCTGAACACTAATACCTACCTCAGGGGGCTGTTGTGAGAACTAAATAAAAAAGATTGTAAGGCATTTAGCACAGTAGCATAAACTAAGTGCTCAAAAAATGTGTGCTATTTTGATTACTACTTACGAAAGTCTAAGTGAAACACTAAATTCTTCAAAGTGTCTATTTCCTTAAATTTCTTCTTACCATTAATAACTATTCGGTTAATAAATTATTACATCCTGTTCAAACTTCCCAATGGGTACAATATTAGTCAATGTGCTGGGAGAAAAATCAATAGTTCATATCTACTTGACACCTAAAATATCTACCTAATTTCCTTCCATGGGGATAATTAGGTGGTTTCCTGTTTTAGTGTTATATATCAAGTTATATTTTATATGTTTGCATGAAATACACTGCACAAATGAATTGACTCTTCTAAACACTTTCATAGATTCCCATTAAATCTAAGCAAATGCTAAGCTTCCAAAAAATGCCATTAAGCCAAAATTAGCAATATCACAATTTATAGCACTTTCTAATTCAAAATTTGTTATGAATGTAGAACTACTGATTTTTCTAATTCTAAGAAACCATAAAATTCCATTCCACAATATCCTTGTTTGTCTGTACATGCTTATTAGAAGGGATGGTGAGGTGTGTACGCCTGAACATTTCTATGAATGGAGAGAAAGCTTCTTACTTTACTAAGCTGCCTACTCCTTTGTTCAACAGCCATAGTTACCAGAAAATTATTTCAGGGCTTAAAAATGTATATAGTAAAACTTTCAAAGAAGTGTAACTCAAGTCACATTTAGTTATATATTTAACAAATTATTTTTACAAAACAGCAACAACAAAACCTCCTAATGACAGCTCTTGTATCTAGCAGTAAAGATAAAACTGGTATTTCCTTTACGTTTTGAGAAAGTGTTCAAGTACAAATACATTATACCATCTCTGCTCTGTAAGCATCTAATCTTAAAAACTCCCTAGCTATTCAAAAAGATTTAAGGAAATGAAGATGACTACAGCAGTGAGTGACAAAGCAAGCCTATTTTCAGAGATGGCTCATGTCTTATCGTGATATACCATCCATGGATTTCTTTTTCTTTCCAATAAAATCCATGACATGTGGTGAAGATTTCCTAATTTCTCTTTCAAAAGTTTATACTATTAAGAAAGTCCAACCAATATTTTCCATTACCTGCAATGCCACACCTCCATGAAAATAACATCACTGAAATTCTTGTACAAATCTCACATTGAGGTTTTCCTCTTTAAATGCCAACAAAAGTACACAAGGCTTCAGATATTGATATATTTTGACCTCCATTTTAGAAATATCTTAGAAAACAAAGACCCCATTACATACAACCAGAAATAAAAACTATGACTTATAAAGTAAACTTAAAAGGTTTTTAAGGAAAACAGGATCATTTTCAATTAATTATCTGAACTCAAAGGAATTATTAGGCTGGATACAGATTATGAGGATTACTGTTCCTTTAAAATTACTTATTCTCCTATGTCATTAAAGTATACTTTTCACACATTTTAACACAAAAACATTTTATTTAAAATAAAAATTTTCATACATAAACACTACCCCTTAAGCATTCTTATCTTTTAGAGACACATACTAAAATATTTACTTGCATGTGAAATATGGTGTCAGGGATTTACTTCAAAATAATCTGAGAGAGAGAAAAGTAGTGAAGGCATAGACAAAACAAGATTGACCATGACTTGATTATTGTCACTTGGATGGTTTGACCATGGGGAGTTCATTATATTATTTTGTCTACTTCTATATACTTAGCTTTTGCCCTAATAAAAAGTCAAAACAACTAAAACACACTAACCTACCAGCAAAGTATCAATAACTAAGTATAACGCCACATGTAAATAATCAATGTCATTATTTCCTAACACAATCAACTTACACTATACATAAATGCAAACCTCATGGGCGGAAACCTTCATGGTCTTATCGGACTGCTCTATTCCCATCACCCAGAATATCACTTTGGCATGATATTCTGCCAGGCCAACACATAAGCACCACATATATAAGTCCTACTTGGGTATCTCAATTTTATATCACTTTTGGCATCACATGGTTTTTAACAAACCACATCAATTTAAAAATTCTATTACACCAGCAAGTTTCTTCACTCTGATTCGTCGTCATATTTTGTGACAAGCATTTTTATTGTAGCACTTACTGGTTTAAATCACTTGCTCGATTTTCAATGAAATATTCCCAGTCATTTCAATGCCTTTTAGAAATAATGTATCAAATATTATTATACTAGAACTACTCCAGAAAATTAGGACATACTGTTATAGGATGTAGCTAGGAACTGATTTTATCTCTCTGGAAACAGTGACAACAAAAGAAGGGTAAGTTGTTACAATTCTGTCAGTCAAGAAAGTTAAAACACCTGCTAGGGCAGCTCTAAAAAAACATTACTAAATCAAAACTCAGCAAATTAATCCCTAAGATTTTGCATTTCATGTAGTATGTAATTTTCACATTGGGGGAAAAAAACTTTAAAGAAACATTGCATTTTCGCTAATGATATGCATGCTTAAGTAATTAAGGAAAGTGTACTATTGTCCACAGTTTACTATTAAATGCATCCAGAAAATTAGATGGATGAAGTGGAAGAAAAAAGGACTTAAGGAAGAATACACAGATGATAAAGCAAGTTCAGTAAAACGTTAATAGTTGAATCTAAGCAGTGATTAAATGGATATAAAGTATCAATAAAGTATTTCATGAAATAAGAGTGGGAAGAAAAGGAATTATTTTCACATTAATACCTTTTAAACAGTATTATATGGGATATGTATATAATTAAATTACTAAATTAGGTAGACTATTTCAAGTTGGATAAAAGATTTACATAATACATTTTGTTTACATTTATATTTGATTACATATGGAACAGATATATGTCCATATATTCACTACAAGGCCTCAGAAATTAACAAAATCATGTTCAAAATTACCTAAAGAATTTAATTTTGATTGGCTAAACTCTCCAGGAGAGAAAAATAACTGATGGCAAAAATTTTAGAAACATTCAACCTACCAAAGGAAATACTGTTATATAACTATTATAAAACCTAATTATGTAACTCAAAATTAACTGCATGTCTTAGAAAAAAATTTTAAAGTGTCGCTGACATCACTACCCTCAATCTTTATAGTTCTCAGTACTACAAAAATTAGAACTCTTTCATTTAACAAGTGTTTGTTAAAGGACCAGAGGGAGGTAGAAGCAGACAGATGGCTTCAGCCCAATTATATTACAATGCCCAGCATATATGCTGCAAGAGTTTGATCCTAGTTTCCAAACTTAAAACCTCTAAAAATTCAGAAACTGAAAGTTGTCCCCCATTTTTAAAATAAGCCAATGGAAAATGGACATTTTATGTTGTAACTCACTAAAATACTTCATGTTACCTTCTGTCCTCCATCAAGCTAACAAGATGGACTCCCAAACTGAATGTTTACCAATATCTAAAAGCCATTCTGTCACAAAACTTGATAAAGGCTAAGAAATCAGATAATCAAGCTCATAGAAATTATAAGTTAAATAGTAAAAAACACACTTTTAAAAATAAGGACCCTACAGCCCTGGCTGGTGTGGCTCAGTTGGTTGGAACGTAGTCCCATAAACTGAAAGGTTGCTGGTTTGATTCCCAGTCAAGGCAGATGCCTAGGTTATGGGTTCAATCCCCAGTTGGGGTGTGAATGTGAAGCAACCAACTGACGTCTCTCTCTCACATCGATCTTTTCTTTCTCACCCCCTCACCCCACAAGCCATGAAAAAATGTTCTCAGGTAAGGAAAAATAATAATAAATAAGGACCTTAGAGACAAGGTAAATGTAGATATTCTGTAATAATCAATTTCCTCCAAAAGGAGGAATGTATATGCTTACATACAGATTCTCTTAGGGCTTTATCTATTTACCCAAGTTGAAGACCAAATAAAAATTTCTGTGAAAGCACCTTATAAAAGTAACATATTGATAAAGAAGTAATGTTTAAATGCTATAAAGTGCTAAAATAATAACAGTGCATTTGTTAAGTTGTACATTGAGGATAAGTTTCCCAGTACTCAAATTTAATGTGATTTAATATGGGCACCAAAAATATATGAATGCCCAATTGCCTTTCCAGGTTCATCAAAGCTAGAGCCCCAAAATAGCTGCTTTTATTAATAAGGTTATAATAGTATAGTACATACCTTCTCAAGTCTCCCCTTCATACTATATATCGTATCCAGTAGTTCCTCAAATACATTTCTAATGTATCAGAATTGGGCCCTGGCTGGTGTGGCTCAGTGAATTCAGTGCCGGTCTGTGAAACAGAGGGTCACTGGTTCCATTTCCAGTCAGGGCACACACCTGGATTGCGAGCCAGGTCCCCAGTGGAGGGAGCGCGAGAGGCAACCACACATTGATGTTTCTCTCCTTCTCTCCCTTCCTTCCCCTCTCTCTAAAAATAAGTAAATAAAATCTTTTAAAAATGTACCCAAATTGGGAATGAATGAGGCAAAGGAAGGAGTAAGGAAAAAAAAGAGGAATGCAGTAAAATTGCTCTTCTGTTAGAGAACAGAACCCCAAAATGAAAAATAGAATAGAGTACTCTCTTTCTCCGTCCCAGGCACAAATAACAGTGGGTTTTCACTTTTAAAAGAATCAACCTCAGTTTTATATTTAGAAAAAATATGCATTTTCAAAACTTTAAGTAAATTTATTGAGGTATGATATGCATACAAAAAATTATGCAAATCATAAAGGCACTCCTGGATAAATTTTCACAAGTTAGTTGCACTGCGTTACTACACCCAGATCAAGAGGTTAAACATTACTAGCAGCAAAAGCCTTCCTGTTCTCGCTCCCAGTCACTTCCTCTACCTTCCAAAAGTAACCACTTTCCTGGCTAGTTTTGCCTATTTTGAAACTTTATATTAACAAAAAAAAAAAAAAAAAAAAAAAAAACACACACACAGGATGTATGTCTGGTTTCTTTCTTTTATTACATGTGAGAGGTTCATACATGTTGTTGCATTTCGCAAAATTCCATTCATTCTCTTTGCTGTATGATTGTAAATTAATTTATCCACTCTACTGCTAGACATTTAGATTGTTGCCATTTTGGAATTCTTATGAACAATGCTGCTTGTGAACATTCTTGCCCATGTCAATATGACATACCAGTATAGTTTTTAAGATAACATTAGATGATCTCTGCACTGTAAGCAAGTATTTTAAAACTTTTAAGTTATATTTTTATTAAATCCAAAGTCAGAAATTATAACGTTATTCATTTACATTTCTAGTCTTAATGTCACTCATTAAACACTTGAACCCAAGTATTCAGTTGAGTTCCAAAATCAGACATGATTATAAAATTACCTTTCACCTAAATATAGGTAACAAACACAACAGCAATAGCAGTATTAGTGGCTTCATCACTAACAGAAATCAGGTATTTTTATATCAAGTTACTGCTACTGAAAATATCTCAAAAATATCATTTACACTCATCACTACTTTGAAAACAGAGCAATGAAACTACTACCACTAGCCCTCCACTAATTCTTGATATTTAATGATCTACTAAAGAATTGAATATTACTAGATCACAAAGTTGATTTTCAATAGTCTAATATAAGTGGTCTTTTAAAAATGCCATTCTGAGAAGAGATCCATAGGTTTCACCAGACTGCTAAAGGGATCCATGGAACAATAAAGGCTAAGAACCTGTTTTATTTAACTAAAATGTAGGTGTAACATAGAAGGCATAAATTTCCAAGAGTCATCAAAGCTCTATATTACTAACTAAAATAAGGCCCGATTCACTGGAAAAAATGCACCTGAGTCTTGAGGAAGAGGAATGCAGAAATACAGGTTTTATAAACTAGAAGAGGTCAATTGTGGGGGTGGAGAGACCAATCTTACGGAGTTACAAGACAAAGAGAAGAATGAACCTGTGCAAGGTGGTCTGGGGAGAGCACAGGTGGCAAATGCAAGGCCGGCGGGCCGAATCCGACCCTCCACCTTGTTTTAACGCCGGCATCTTGTTTCTACCAGATGGCAGCACTGAGCGCTCTTGCTTAACTGTTAAGGAGTAGTTACAAGTATAGAGTCCTAAAATTATTTCAGACCTTTGAAGGCAACTGCGAGTCTGATCTGGCCCCTGGTGAAAACGAGTTTGACACCCCTGAGTTAGAGATGGTTAAGTACAGCTAGTCTCATTTCAAAGATAATTGTGGTATAACACTCCCCTCTCTCTCTCTGCTTAATGCTATTGAAATTATTTTACAAAGGAAAAGAGCCTGTTTCACATTTACACACAAAAAAAGTGGTATAAAATGAAAATGTTTTGGTTTGTTCAGATTTTACTACAATATCCTCATTGACTGAGGACTTTCATGAGCCTGTCATCTTTACATCAACTCCTGTCATTACCAATGACTTCAGTGTTCATCTACAAACTGCATTTAACTCTGCACATAAGAATCCCCTGACAAAGTTTTACACCACACTGACATCCAGGTAATTACCTGCAGATAATTATGACTTAATTATCTGAGATGGTGCCCACAGATTAGTATTTAAGAATTCCCTAGGTGATTTTTAATGTGTAGCAAGGATTTAGAGCCTATAATCTAAATCATTGATCTAAAAATCTAGCCTCAAAGTTTTCTTCATCTCAACTCCAATTACCTTCACCCACTTTCTATTCCCATCACCATACACTGAACTTCAACCACCTGTTCCATCTTGAAAACTCTGCACTCTAAAATGCCAACTGCCTTTCTGCCACACCCTGGTGTTCACGCTCACTAATGCCTTTCCTTTCCTTAATTCCTCACTGCTTTCAATCCACTATCACTCTCACAGCCTGACTCCCTTTGTTAAACAGTCTATATCACATAATATATTAATTACCTCAATAATTCTCTGGGTCAGAAACTTCCATATCTTTATATGCCTGGGTCCACCACTCACCCTGCAATCTTAAATCAATACAACTTGCCTTCCTCACTCCTAAACTGGGGTACTTAGGTAATAAAGCACACAACACTGCAAGCTGGTGCCCCTATAAAATTTATGGTGCATAAACGTCTTATTAAAACACCCCTGGTCAGGAGACACCTGCAAAGTTTGCTCCAAAACTTCAGTGCTGGCCTCAAGTGTTCCTCCACCTCCTCAACTCTGGATAATCTTGCCACCCTTTACTTCCAAGAAAAACGAAGGCTAAGGCTTATTAGACATGAACTTTCTCAAAACCATTCTCACACAATGACCTAACTGACAATCTGGAGTGCCCTTCTTACTGGTCTTCATGACACTGATAATGAAACTGATTATTCCCAACCTAAAAGTTTTCCCCAGCTTGTTTGAACCCGCTCCCTTACCTAGCAATAGCCTCCTGGCAGGTCTCTCTACTTCCAGTATTAACAGCTCTTCAAGCCAATTTCCACTGCAATACAGTTTATAATATAACATAGCATGAATACATAATGCGGAATGGCATACTAAAGGTTTTATATCATAACTTCCTCCATGATTTCACCATGATTATTTCTCATTGTTGTCTGAAAGTACATACTTCTGTATGTAAAGCTCTGCCTATATTTTATGGTTTCTAAAACACTCTCCTGGGTTCTATAAATGTTGTATTATCCAATACTAAGTATTACTTTAAAGATTAGGACGTTTATATATAAAACACCTCACTTGTAGTAAGCAGGCACTAGTTACATGTATAATTCTAATAAATTACCATTTAAAGCAAGTTATCCCCTCTTTGTACCTTGTTTTATAATTTGGAGCCCTGTAAATGTGTTAAATTAAAAAAAAAACTGATTAGAAAAGAGGCAATCCCCAAAAATGAAAACAAACTAAAACACAACCAATTATATATCCAACAATATATCCAGTTGATGACATTATCACACAGAAATTCTTTTCATTATCTTTGAAAAATAATTCTTAATGGGATATATCCTTGGGCAGGTGGGGGGTCCTAAAATACAATGAAAAAAAAAAAAAAAAAGTCATCCATTTTCTCAACCCTGCATTAGTCCCACATCATGCTTATCTATATCACTAGTTTGTTGAACTAGCTAGGCAAACTGGAAAAAAATTTTATCAAGGTGAAAAAATTTCTGAAATTTGGATTTTGATTAAAAATATAAAGTCTATAAAGTAATCTGAAATCACATATAGAAATAATTAAGTCTGCTAATTCTGAAATACGGTAAGCTTCTTCATTTTTTTTCCATCTTAAATCATTTCAGCTCAAGCCCAACCTAAGCTGTAATCTAGGCCGAATGACAACCTTGAAGGTATCATCCATCTAAGAGTGTTGGATGCCTCAAAGTTTTGCTTATAATACATACATAATAAGCAACCAATATGTGGAGAAAAGGGAACCCTAATGCACTGTTGGTGCGACTGCAGACTGATACAACCACTATGGAAAACAGTGTGGCATTTCCTCAAAAAACTAAAAATGGAACCGCCTTTTGACCCAGCAATTCCACTGCTAGGATTATATCCTAAGAACCCTGAAACACCAATCCAAAAGAACCTATGCACCCCAATGTTCATGGCAGCACAATTTACAATAGCCAAGTGATGGAAGCAACCTAGGTGCCAATCAGTAAATGAATAGAACAAAAAACTACGGTACATTTACACAGTGGAATTCTATGAAGCAAAAAGAAAGATGGAGCTCTTACGCATTGTGACACATGGATAGAACTGGAAAGCACTGTGCTAAGCAAAATAAGCTAGGCAGTGAAAGACAAATACCATATAATCTCACCTTTAACAGGAACCTAATCAACAAAATGAACAAGCAAGCAAAATACAACCAAAGACAATGAAATTGAGAACAGGTGACAGTGACTAGAGGAGAAAGGGGAGGGAATTTCAAGGGAAAAGGGTGAAGGGTTTGCAGCAAAAATTATAAAGGACAGATGGACAGTAACAAAGCGGGGTGGGGTAGAAATAGGGGAGGGAGATGGGGAGGGCTGGGTGTTGGGCTGGGTTGGGGGAAGGCAGAAAACTGTACTTGAACAACAATAAAAAAATTTTAAATGGGGAAAAAATAAATAACCAATGTATGAACAAACATTTGTGCCCTTCAATGGTGTATAATGAATCCTAATATATCGATACACCATGGCCACAAGCCCAATCCCCAAGTGCTTAGAATGCACTTGTGCAAAAGTTTAAGATTGATGGCTTCTTGACCTTCCCCAAACCCTTCCTTGGGCCTCTATATAGGATTCTGGGAAGTGCATATATTTGTTCCATAAACACTGAGCTCCTACTATGTGCCAGGTACTGGATACGGTACTGGGAAGATAGTAATAAGCAAAATAGCAAGTTCCTTCACAAAAGACCTGGTTCAAAATTCCCAGTTCCCAAAGCCACAAAGAGACAAACAGCAAGACAGCATTCCAGAAACTGTCCATGCACCTGCCCCTGAGCAGCCCTTGGTTGAAAATTTCATATATCCAACTGCAAACATTTTTAGGAATATAGAAAAAAAGGTGGAGCCCTGGCTGGTGTGGCTCAGAAGACTGAATGCCAGACTGCAAACTTAAAGGTCGGTGGTTCAACTCCCAGTCAGGGCATGTGCCTGGGTTGTGGGCCAGGTCCCCTAATGGGGCATCCAAGAAGCAACCATTGATGTATCTCTCACACATCAATGTTTCTCTGCCTCTCTATCTCCCTCCCTTCCCCTCTCTCTAAACATAAATAAATAAAATCTTTAAAAACAAAGAAAAATAGGTGACAGCCAATAATAAGAACAGGTGCTTAAGTACTTTTTTGTTAAGTGATGGACTGACCACTATCAAACCTAAATTTTCTTCACCAATTATATTCAATATAAACCCTCCACTTTAGAAATATAATATAAAAAACTGATTTTCTACATAAATGTTAGTTTTTATATATTTTTAAAATTTTAACTCTTAAAAGATATGCTTACTCTATCTATATTCAACCTAAAATGGCAAATTTTTGGCACTTGAAGATTTTAAGAGGCTTAGTTCTAATGTCCCAAATTTACTTAGACTCTTGGTTTTAAATTATTCTACATGTAGAAGCAAAGCAACTTACACTGGGGTGATTTCGAGGGGGTGCTCGTTCTCTTGGAAGCCTGTCATAGTCATGTCGTCCCTCAGACCACATTTCATCTCTTCTGTAAGCCACTAAAGAATAAAAAAAAGCCAAAGAATTATATATTTTTATGTTATTAGGAAGTAACAGATGATGAAGGAGTAAACGATTACTTTCCAACACAAATATTTTCCAGAGATACTTAAGGGAAAAAAAAAATGTAAGCGACCAAAAGGAAAAAAGAATGATTAAGGCAATTCTTCTTCCAAACAATTTTGAAATTTTCCTTAAAAAAAAAAAAGGAAAGCCCCACCATCCTTCAATTTCCAAGGGTAAATTTTAAACCTTCAAAGAGCTTGTCCCCATCAATTGTGGGAAGAACCATAAAACCAAAAATATTTCTTCATTCTCACATAGTAAAACAGGAAAGATTCACAAATAGTTTTAAAAACTGATCTGTAAAATTACTCCTATTTCTTGGAAGATGTTTATATAACATTAGATTTTTGCTTTTCTACATTCTTAGAACTTATATTTTCTCTCTATATGTTTAACACTGATTTTGATCAAAAAAAAGTTTTAAATAAACAATCCAGTAAAAACATAACAAACTCTGAAACAAACCACTTGTTGTTTTTAACACTGTAAATTTTAATGAAAAGGTCCCCTCATAAAATTTGAAATTAAAATAAAAGTTCTATCAACACTCATGTCTGGATGCTGAAAGAGCCTTCCTTCCTACTTTGAGAGCTGACACATCTGGATAGAGGCTAATGCAGTACATTATAGAGTCCAGAAGAAAACAGAATCTGTGAGCAAGAAGAAGACAAGGTAAGAAAGGCAAAGAAGAAAGATGAGAACATACTTCTGGTCAAGATGGAGGCATAGATACACACACTTTGCCTCCTCACACAACCACAAAAAGAATTGCAACTAAATCTCAAAACAAGTAACACCTAAACCATCAGAGAAGTGAGGTGTATGGAAGTCCAACAACCAAGGGTTTAAAGAAGCCACATTCATCCAGACGGGTAGGAGGGGCAGAGTTGCAGAAATAAGCAGAAAGACAAGGAGAGGTGGTGAGCAGCAGAGAGGTGGCAGTGGCAGAACAGCCAGGTGGTCCCACATTCACATATGGTGGATAAAAATCAGGAGGGATACCTTGAGAGCAAGTCATCTAGCCCCAGGCCAGACTGCACAGCCAAGGGTTCCAGCAACGGGAAGATAAATCCCCATAACTTTTAGTTGTAAAAACCAGTGGGTGTTGGGCATCAGAAGAAAGTGACAGATTTTCAGGAAACTCCACTTAAAGGGCCTGCATGGTCTGAAAGTATATGCAAACACACCCACCCAAGGATTCAACACCAGGGCAGTGGCTGCAAGGGCACCAGTTGCATACAGAGAGTGGGTGAAGTGACTGGAAACAGGAAGACTATTGGGAAAACCTCTAGAAGCCAGGCAGTGGCATTGTTCCCTCTTTGAGACTCCCACACACACACACACACAAAGCAGTGAAACAGGTGTTCCCGCTCCGGCGATTATTTAAGGCTCTACCCCACACAATTTACAGGTGCCTTTTCTACAATAGACCATGCTACTAAGACAGGGAGTCAAAGGAGCTCTACCTAATACATAGAAACAAACACATGGATGCTGCTGAATTGAGAAGACAAAGAAATTGCCCCAAATGAAAGACCAGAACACAACCCACCAGAAATGAACTAAATGAAATGGAGATGGCCAACCTATCACATGCAAAGTTCAAAACACTCAGAATGCTCAAAGAACTCAATGAGTATGGCAACAACATAAAGGAAGAAATGAGCCCTGGCTGATGTGGCTCAGTGGACTGAGTACCAACCTGCCAACCAAAAGGGGCACTGGTTCGATTCCCAGTCAGGACACATGGCTGGGTTGCTTACCAGGTCCCTGGTAGGGGGTGCATGAGAAGTAATGCCTCTCTTTTTCCCTCCTTTCCCCCTCTCTAAAAATAAATAAGTCTTTTGAAAAAGAAAATAAGAAAATGAAGTGAAATAAAGAAAAACATACAGGGAGCCAACAGTAAAGGAAAGGAAGCCAGGATTCAAATCAAAGATTTGAAACATAAGGAAGAAATAAACATTGAACTGGAACAGAAAGGACAAACAAGAATTTTTTTTAAAAAGATGGTATAAGAAGACTCTGGGACATCTCCAAACATGCCAACATCTGAATCATAGGGATGCCAGAAGAAGAAGAGCAAGAAATGGAAAACTTATTTGAAAAAATAATGAAAGAAAACTTCCCTAATTTGGCAAAGGAAATAGACATACAAGTCCAGGAAGTACAGAAAATCCCAAACAAGTTGGACCCAAAGAGGACCACACCAAGACACATCATAATTAAAATGCCAAAGATTATAGATAAAGAGAGAATCTTAAAAGCAGCAAGAGAAAAGCAGAGGGTTTACCTACAAAGGAATTCCCACAAGACTATCAGCTGATTTCTCAAAAGAAACTTTGTGGGCCAGAAGAGACTAGCAAGAAGTATTCAAAGTGATGAAAAGTAAGGACCTACAACCTAGATTACTCTACCCAGCAAAGTTATCATTTAGAATGGAAGGACAGATATAGTGCTTCCCTAAAGTGCTTCTATCATTTAGAATGGAAGGACAGATAAAGGACAAGGAAAAGCTGAATCAGTTCATCATCACCAAGCCATTATTACATGAAACGTCAAAGGGACTTATTTAAGAAAAAGAAGATCAAAACCATGAACATTAAAAGGAACAATTCATGTGAATTGTGAACAAATTCAAAACTATTAATAACTGAATCTTAAAAAAGGAAGGAAAAAAAGACACTAAGCAAACAACCAGAAGAGAAACAAAATCATAGGTATCAAAATCATTTTGAGAGTTACTAGCTGGGAGGAGGAAGGGGAAGAATGGAGAAAAAGGTGCAGAGTTTAAGAAGTATAATTCATAGGTACAATATAGACAAGGGGATATTAAGAATAGTATAGGGAATGGAGAAGCCAAAGAAGTTATATGCATGACCCATGGACATGCTCTAAGGGGAGGCACTGATGGAGGGAAGGGGGGTACTAGGCAGAGAGAAGCAAAGAGGTGAAAATTGGGACAAGCATAATAACACAATCAATAAAATAAACTTAAAAAAAAAAAGAAAAAAGAAACTTGAGAACAGGGTGCAGAAAACAGCCCAAAAGGTCATTTATATGAAATGGCATGACAGTAGATTAGGGGTTGGCAAACTTTTTGTAAAGGTCCAGATAAATATTTTTGGCCTTGTAGTTCACAGGTCTGTGTCACAGCTACTCAATTCTACTATTACAATTTGATAGCAACCATTGGCAATGTACATAAATGTTTGAGTATGACCGTGTTCCAAAAAAATTTATTTACAAAAACAGGCAGGTGGCCTACAGGCAGCAGCATGACAGCCCTAAAGTAGATGACAAATGGTTCACTGGGAAGAACCAGAGAGAGTGAAGTAATCACAAAGTAGGTTCTGGGCCAAGAAATGTGAACCATCCTGATAGGTAGAAGGATGATCATGATAAAGAAGTGAAAATGGGAAAGCTACAAAGTTAGAGCCTTTTCATACACAGAAAACAGTGCAACACGATCAGGTGCATAGTCCACAGATCTGTGAAAAAACCTATTTCACAGAAGACATATGTCAAAATATGTTTGGTGGCTCTTTATGATGCTTGCAAAGGGGGTGGGGGGAGGAATGGCCATTAGTGAAGTCTGAGAAATAAGTACCATAGTTAAGTTGTCTGATCAATAAGATATGACAACTGAAGAATACAACTAAAAAAATGAAAGGACCCTCTGCATAACAATTGGGCATATAAAATTTAGAATTCAGTGTGGAGAATGTAAGTTTCATTAAGAAGTTTGTTCATGACTGGTTCTAGATTTTTAAAAAATACCCTCTTATACCATATTCAATAAAGAGAGGATGTTTAATATACCATCATGGTATATTTAGTTCCAGAAAGAAAACAAGCCTTTCTTAGGGCACTCCACTGAGCTACCAATATGATTCCTACAGATGACTCACATCTCCACTTCCATCCCGAGTCCTTTCAAGAGAATGTCTCACAGACACTTCAACTCGAAATGCAAAAACAGTTCTTTACTTCTTGGACACCTGCTTTATACGCTTCCTACAGATGACTCTCACATCTCCACTTCCATCCCGAGTCCTTTCAAGAGAATGTCTCACAGACACTTCAACTTGAAATGCAAAAACAGTTCTTTACTTCTTGGACACCTGCTTTATCACCTGTCTTCCCCACTATGGTCAATGACAGCACCAGGTACCCCAAATGGCCAAATCAGAAACCTGAGTAATATAAGACCCCAAACTTTTCATATCTAACTATTCACTAAATCCAGTTACTTCCATCTCAATATATAAAGCACACGTATCTACACTTCCCTATCCCTACTACCAATGTGTGCTCAGATGCTCTTAATCTAGCCATTGGACTCCCCAATAGTAAAGCACTGTTTCTGGGGTCACCTTCCCTACCCTGAAAACTGTAGCCAGTGTTCATTATGATGAGACACCTGATTTAAAAATCCCAGTGGTTCTGCACATCCTAAAGAATGAAGTCTGAATTGTAAAGCTTGAAAAGGGCTTATTTATAACTTTGCTCTTGCCTTTTGGGCTTCACCTCCTACCAATTCTCAAGCAGTCTCCAGAACCTCCAGACACATTACCTACTTCTTGTTCTGTAAATGTGCCACTAGGTCTCACCACCACTACTTGGCACCCTTTCCCCCTGCCTAGAATATTCTTCTTCTACTTATCTGCCTTCACCTTCTAATCTACCTTATTTGGTTCAAATGCCAGCTTCTCTCATATTTTTTTAAAATTTCATTATTCTTACTGAATTTATTGTGGTGACACTGGTTAATAAATTTTATAGGTTCCAGGTGTACATTTTTATGATACATGATCTGTATATAGTATCATGTTTACCACTCCAAGGCACATGTCCATCACCACTTATACCCCCTTTACTCTTCTACCTACACCCACCATCCTTTCCCCACACTCTTTTCCCTCTAATAATCACCATACTGTTGCTTATGTTTGTGTTTACTTCCTTGCCCTTTTTCCTTCTATCTCTGACCTCTCTCTACTGACAGCTGCCTGTTCTCTGCATCTATGAATGTTTCCATTTTGCTTATCAGTTTATTTTGTTCATTAGATTGCACATATAAGTGAAATTACATGGTATTTGTCTTTCTCTAACTGGCTTATTTCACTTAGCATAATACTCTCCAGGTCCATCCATGATGTTGCACAAGTTAAAATTTCCTTTTTTTACAGCTAAGTAGTATTATACAGTGTAAATGCACCATAGCTCTTTTATCCCCTTTTCCAACAATGGACACTTGGGCTACATCCAAATTTTGGTTTTTGTAAGTAATGCTGCTGTGAACATAGGAGTGCATACATTCTTCTGAATTAGTATTTTGAGTTCTTCTCATATATTTCCAGAAGCAGAATCATTGGGTCACATGGCTGTTCAACTATTAATTTTTTGAGGTAACTCCATAGTGTTTTCCACAGTGTCTGCACCAATCCTCATCCCCACCAACAGTGCACAAGGGTTCATTTTACTCTACATCATCATCAACACTTGTTTATTGATTGGCTGGTGTTAGCCATTCTGACAGCTGTGAGGTGCTATCTCATTGAAGTTTAAATTTGCATTTCTCTGATGACTGGTAACATTCAGCATCTTTTCATATGTCTATTGGCCATCTGTATGTCCTCTTTGAAGAAGTGTCTGTTGAGGTGCTTTACCCATTTTTAATTGTACTGTTCATTCTTTTCATGTTGAGATGTCTGAGTTCTTCATAAATTTTGGATATTAACCCCTTATCAGATATAGCATGGCAAACATGTTCTCCCATTCAATGGGTAGTCTTTTCATTTTATTAGTTTCCTTTACTGTGCAAAATGCTTTTTGTTTGATGTAGTCTCACTTGTTTATTTTTTCTTTTGTTTCCCTTGTTCAAGGTGATATATCAGAAAAAATATTGCTTTGAGAAATGTTTAAGTTTTTGCTGCCTATGTTTTCTTCTAAGATTTTTAGGGTTTCAAGTCTAACATTGAAATCTTTAATCCATTGAATTTATTCTTGCATATGGCGTAAGAAGGTGGTCAACTGCATTTTTGTATGTATCTGTCCAGTTTTCCCAACACCATTTATTGAATAGACAGTTTTACTCCATTGTATGTTCTTGCCTCTGTGTCCAAAATTAATTGATCATACAGGCATGGGTTTATTTCTAGGTTCTCTATTCTGTTCCACTGATCTATGTCTGTTTTTATGCCAGTACCATGCTGTTTTGATTACTATGGCCTTGTAGTATAGTTTGATATGCGGTAGCATGATTCCTCCAGTTTTGTTCCTCTTTCTAAAGATTGCTGTGGCTATTCTAGGTCTTTTGTGAATCCATATAAACTTTTGGATATTTGTTCTAGTTCTGTGAAATATGCCATTGATATCTTGATAGAAATTGCACTGAATCTACAGATTGCTTTGGGCAGTATGAACATTTAATGATGTTAATTCTTCCTATCTATGAACACAGTATGCAAGGTGTGTCCAGAAGGTATTCGGCCATGTAATATGAAAAACAGAGACATTTCTTGAACAAGATACAGGATATAAGAATCATTGTACATAGGACAATGACACCTCAGTACCCTTCAAAGTAGGCACCTTGGGACCTCACACAGTTCTCCCAATTGCCATCAGTTACCCTGTTGTATTTTCCTGAATCTCACTGAGGGTCTGAAATCTCTTCCCTTTCAAAGGTGATGTTAGTTTGGGGAAAAGTCAGAAGTCCCAGGGTGCCAAATCTGGGATGTAGGGGGGCTGAGTCACCTGGGTGATGTGATATTTCACCAAAAATCTCTGCATGAGACATGATGCATGAGCAGGCATGCTGTCACAATGAAGCTGCCAATCACCATAGCTGTTGCCCATACCTGAGGCCTTCTGAATCATCCAAATAGTTTCCATGGAGGAATGTTCAAGCTAACTCAAACTCTGATGCAGATTTGTTGCTTTACTCTCTGTCATTTTGAATACAACAGTCACATAGTACACATGTTCACTCAGCAGCATCTACTGCCCCCACTGACTAGGAGAGTGAAGTCATCCTAGTTCATGCATGCACATTCCAGTCCACTCTCCTTAGCTGCCAGGTTACATCAATGTGGTACAAACTGTTCTTGTTATATTAACAACAGCTGGACTTTTTCCAGACAGACCTCATATACTTCCACTTACTTCTACCTTCTTCAATTTTTCTTTAGTGTCTTATAATTTTCTGAATACAGAAAATTTACATCCTTGGTTAAATTTATTCCTAGGTAGTCCTGGCTGGTGTGACTCAGTGGATTGAGTGCTGGCTTGCAAATCAAAGGGTCACCAGTTCAATTCCAGTCTAGCACACATGCCTGGGTTGCAGGCCAGGTCCCCAGTAGGGGGTGCATGAGAAGCAACCACACATTGAAGTTTCTCTCCCTCCTTCTCCCTCCCTTCCCTCTCTAAAAAAATTAATAAATCTTAAAAAAAAAATCCCTAGGTATTTTTTGATGCAATTGTAAATGGGATTTTTTCCTTAGTTTCCCTTTGTGATAGTACATTACTGGTGTATATAAATACAACTGATTTCTGGACATTTATCAGCTGTAGTAGTTTTTTGGTGAAATCTTTAAGGTTCTCTACATACAGTATCATGTCATCTGCAAACAATCATAGTTTTACTTATTCCTTTCCAATTTGGAGACCTTTTATTTCTTCTTGTCTAATTGCTTTGGCTAGGACTTCCTACACTATGTTGAATAACAGTGGTGAAAGTGGATCCCTGTTTTCTTCTGTATCTTAAGGGAAATGCTTGTAATTTTTGCCCATTCAGTAAGATGTTAGCTGTGGGTTTGTCATATGTGGCCTGTTATGTTATGTTCCCTCTATTCCCACTTTACTGAAAGTTATTATAAATGGGTGCTGGATTTTATCAAATGCCTTTTCTGCATCTATTGACATGATTATGTGATTTTTATCCTTCATTTTGTTTATGTGATGTATCACCTTTGTTAATTTACAGAGATTGTACTAACCTTGTATTCCCATAAAAAAATCCCTCTTGATCATGGTGTATGATCTTTTTAATGTATTGCTGGATCTGGTCTGCTAATATTTTGTTGAGGATTTTAGTACCTATGTTCATCAGAGATATTGGTCTATAATCTTCTTTCTCTGTGTTTTTAAAATATTTTATTTATTGATTTGAGAGAGCGAGAAAAGGGAGGGTGGAGGGGAAAGGGAGAGTGAGAAAGAAATGTTAATTTGTTGTTCCACTTATTTATGCATTCATTGGTTAATATGTTTGCCCTGACCAGGTATCAAACCTACAACCTTGGCATATTGGGGCAATACTCTAACCAACTGAGGTACCCAGCCAGGGCTTCTTTGTAATGTCTTTATCTGGTTTTGGAAACAAAATACTGCTGGCCCCATAAAATGAGCTTGGGAGTCTTCCCTCCTTTTGAATTTTTTGGAATAGTTTGAGAGGGATAAGTGTTAGTTCTTTGAATTTTTGGCAAAATTTACCTGTAAAGCCTTCTAGCCCAGGACTTTTGTTTATTGGGAATTTTTTGATTACTGCTTCAGTTTCATTAGTGGTAATGTCAATTCAGATTTTGCGATTCTTCCTGATTCAGTTTTGGAAGATTGTATGTTTCTAGGAACTTATCCATTTCATCTAGATTGTCCAATTTGTTGGCATATAGTTGTTCATAATCTTTTCTCATAATCCTTTCATTTCTGATTTTATTTACTTGGGTCCTCTCTCTTTTTTTCTTTAAGGGTCTGGTTAAGGTCTGTCAGTCTTATGTTTCTTTTATAAGAATAAGCTCTTATTTTCATTGATCTTTTGTACTTTTTTTAAAAGACTATTTCATTTAATTCTGCCCTGATCTTTATTATTTTCTTTCCTTTACTCACTTTGGGCTTTATTTGTTTTTCCTTTTCTAGTTCCTTTAAGTGTAACATTAGATAATTTATTTGCGATTTTTCTTGTTTCTTGAGGTAAACCAACAATGCTATGTATGACTTTCCCTTAGGACTGCTTTCACTCTGTCCCATAGATGTTGCATTGTTGTGTTTCTTATACGCTTTAGAAAGAATAAAGTCATTCCTTCTTTGGGCCTCTTAAAGCACCCTACTATAACGATACTATATAACATTATATCCAATCTACTTTTTTTTTCTTCTCCTTCCAAAACCAAACACCATTGCAAAGGCAATCACTGTGAACTTCTCTTACTCCTGTTGCTTAGCAAAGGTACTTATTAAATATTGGCCCAATAAGTAAGCATAATATTCATGACCACCACATGAGTCATTCTGGAAAACATTAATATTACTTTGTACTTTTTAATTATTTAGAAAACTTCCAATGAGCACTATCAGATTATGGTTCCTGTCACACTTTTCATGACACTAGTGGCATTTCATTTTTACGTGAAAGGTACCAATGAGAATCCTTAGCTCTAGCACCCAAAGCAGGGATTCTCAATCCTGGCTGCATATTAGAACCATCTAAAGAGCTTTTAAAAATACCAATGCATAGGCCCTATCCTATGAAATCCCTACATAATTAACCTGGGGTGTCACTTTTTTAAACACTGACACTTTTTAAGTCTTATCTCAGGATGAAATCCACTGATTTAAAGCAATGTAAACATATTCCTAACATTCTAAATTGAAACAAGAAGCTTTTAAGGGCTGTCTTGAACCTAAAACCTACATAATACTATTTTAATTGGAAAATGCTTAAAATTCCAGACAAGTTAATTAAAAATAAATATTAAAACATAATTATTTAAGGTCCATGGAAAAAAACTAACTTTGATGCCAATTAAAAAGATCAAAATACAGCAGCAAAGTATCTACTAGAATTAATCACTGTTCAAAGCTCAGGGAAAGAAAGTGCAGACAGTTAAGAAAACCAAGAAAATTTAAACAGAATCTTGAGACAGTGCTTCAATGTGGATAAACAACAGTGAAAAGAACCCAAAAGAGAAAGGAATTAGGGAAGAAAACATGTACATGAGAAAGATGGAACTGATGAGAGCAGAATATGCGCATTGCAAAGGAGTTGGAAATAGCCCCGCATAGGTATTCAATAAGCTTTCATTTCCTCCCAACATGGGTGTTATCCCTCCCATTCCCGATAAAACATGGAGGTGCTGAAGCACAGACCAGAGAGCCAAATGGAGTCTTGAATCATACTGAGGCCTGCATGACTCTCAAGCCCAAGTCCTTTTCATCATATCACGATTGCTTCACAAGCAAAACAGAGGGACAGAGAGAACAAATTCAAGGGCATTAAATGGCACAACACACACACACGCACAAAACTAGAGGAGTTTATTGCAGGCTTTCAAGACTAAATATAGGGTGAGAGGAAAATAATATTCCAGAAAATTATTTTGGCAGTAAACAAGATGGAATAGAAGAGAAAGAAGTTAGAGAAAAGGAGACCACTGACCACTTCATAATGAACCATGTGACTGTACTGCATTCTCTACCAGTTTTACAAGTTATTTGCTGTAAAGATACTTCTTTTATAAGACCCAGCATATTGTATTAAATACGCATAAGTAAAAGACTCTTGATTGACCATTGTAGTGATCAAATAACTAAAATTACACAATTTGACAAAAATATCAGATGTTTGCTTATATATAATATTTACAAATCTAAGTCTTATTTCACATCTAGATAGAAGTTACAGTCTTAATTGGTCAGCCTCCTTCCAGTCTTTTACTCTCCATTTTACCCTTAAAAAAAGATTCTCAATTCGCTTTGCCATAATACATCATATCCAAAGTTTTCCTGATCAAGAATCCAAATAGTTTCTTGTTAACTATAACAAAACTAACCTTTTGTCCCGTCCATATGCCCCCTCATCATTTCACTTAACCTCCTGTTTACTACAAAAGGATCATTCATGCCAGCCTTCTCATTGTGCCACAAAGTAACACACACTACCCTGAAGCTGTCTGACTTACTTCCCAAGCTGGAATATCTCTTTCAATTCTCTCATTCAACTTCCAACCATCCATCAAGGCCCAGTTCAAAATTTATTATTCCCCACAAAGCCCATTTCTAAACCCTACGACACTTAAAACAGAGTTCAAACTGGTGACTAATAGACCATATGTGAAATTAGTACAATGTTATCCCATTGACAAAACTTATGACTAGGAAATATCACTTTTTAAAAAATAACCTATATTTCCAACTTTCCTTGAAAAAATTGGATGCTCTGGCAACACTGGGATCATATAGTCACATAGCCACAATGAACTGTAGCTGAGGAGCAGATGAATGGTTCCCTTTCTGGATGGTTCTTACATCAAAAGTCAGGAGATGACAGTCAACTGCCTGACTTCTGAGACTGTACTTGCAGCACTGCAATCATTCAAGAAATACCTGACCACTTATTAGGCACCGGAATTACAAAAATCAACAACAAAATCAAACAAAAATACAATCCTCCCACCCCCACAGCCTACCTTAGAAAAGCAGACACCAATTAGGATACATGAGACAAGTGCTGTGACTGCTAGGCAGAGTACCTAACTCTACCTACAGGAAGCCAGGGGAACACCCCTCAAAGAGACACCTAAACTGATCTTTAGAAGTTTAGAGGGCACAGAAATCATCAAGAAAGAGGTCAGGAAAAAGAAACTCCACAGAGAAAGAAAAGAACCTTTGCAAAAACCCCGAGGGGAGACAAAGTATTTGAGGAATCTAAATCAGTTCAATATGCTAAAGCCTTTGCCCCGCCTTACTGCAGGTGTCAACAGAAAGGCTCAACTGAAAGGGCTAGAGGGAAAAGCCAAGTGTTAAGGTCAGGAGATGAAACAGAATGTCCATAAAGTGACTGATTATGTAAAAAAAGTTCATTAAGGAAGGAATAGAGGTTTCAGAGAGCACAGCTGTGTTGAAGGGTGAAATGTAGAAAAAAAAAGAGAGAGAAGCAGTGATAGACTGAATCAAGGGCGAGAAAGCATAAAGCAGCATGGGTATGAGGGTGTAGTAGCATAGAAGACCAAAGGGGCTTACATCTTGGGCGGTAACCAAGGATAACGGGGATGTGAAGCATGGTAGTTTTGGCTGGCCACAAGTTTGCCAAGAGAATTAGTCCCAGCGGTGCCCTGGTGGACGCGGAGGCATTCAGGCCTCTCAAAATTCAGCTGTGTCCTGGCTGGATTGCACTTCGGTCTCTGTGTAACACATCAGCTTCAGTCTGGATTGTGCAGGCTCCAGAAACGGCTCTGGGTTCCAGGCTGCTGGCACGCAGGCTCCCATGGAGTGGTTAGAGGCCTGGTCTGTGTGTGCTGGTGGGTAGAAGTTCAGTATAAACTACCTTACATTATTTTCTGATTTTTCTGTAGGAATGATGGGTCTGCATACAGCCTCTTCAAAAAAAAAAAAAGCAATGTGTGCCCATAATAGACTTACAGGAAGAAAAAAGATATCAAGAAGTTCAATATTTGTCCATGCCAACACTCAAGGTAAGTCATTCCTGAATCCAAGTCTCCCCTACTAAATTAAGATATCCGCCAGAAAAATGCCTGTTTTACACTTTTTTATAGCTCTCAAAGTGCCTAATACCAACCTGGGTACGTCGAACACACTCAGTGAATTTACCGACTTCCTAACTGATCTGGGGGCATTTAAGTTACCTAGTTCCGTCCCCTTTTTGCTAAGGCGCTAAAGAGAGCCGAACTACATCCCAGAGTTAACACTTTCCCTTATTCCAACTCCACTGCGTCTGTCCACCCTCAACCGCAGAGGCAGAACTGTTGCACGATTCAAATGAAGTGGAAGACTCCAAGTCCCGCCACGGAAAACGCCCGCCCACCCGGTGGCCGGCCAACCGCCACTCCCGCTAGTCTCCCGTGTCCCGGCCCACCTCTCACAAAGGTAAAACACGCTCACCAACTATGGGCCACCGGGAGACACCGTAAATGTGGTAGCCCGCTCGTCGCCGTTTTCCAGACGGGCACTTCCGGCGCGCGGAAGACGTCAGCAAAAGCGCCCGCCTCTGGGCCCGCCTCCGGCGCCTGTGTCTATCAAGAGCCGGGAAGAGGCACTGCTTGCTGCAACTACCTTGTTATCTGCGGTGCCTGACCTTTCCCAGTACCCGTGATGCCAAGGCCACTACGTGGGGCGAGGAATAGTCGGGGTTGAGCCCCAGCTGAGCCCGGGGCTCACGCTCTTCCGACTTCCCAGGCCCGCCCCACCTAAAGGTAAACGCCTGCCCAGCTGCGGCCTTTCCTCCTGCGGGCCCCTCCCCAGACACGGCAGCCAAAACTACAAGCCGTTTCTCCGGCCACTCGTTTTCTTCCAGGGACTTTACCGTTGGCTGCTTTGGCATTTTCAACGAGACAGCTGACGTGTAGAGTTTCAAGTGGGAAACTCTTCAAAAGCGACCCATCGCTGTTGAGTTTCTGAAATTGTCTAAATAACTCCCCCAAAGCATCCCAAGTACCACGCAGTTTTCCTATTATTTCGCTAATTGGCATGCCTTCTAATCAATATTTTGTTATTTGTGATAGTCTGTACTCCTTAAATACATACCACATACACTTTTTAAGTTGAAAAATTTAAACTTGATTTAGCCAGATGTAATTTTCAAATAATTTGCGGACTTGTAAAGCACAATGTGAAAATTGCAGATTATATTTGTAAGCTTAAAAATACATGTAAGGCATCGAAATGTATTCGTATAATGTGTCATTTCATAATTTAGCACTAGTCTGCAAAATTAGTGATTTGAAAGAGCTTTATGTTCATCAAATTGTGAGGCTAAAATTTCCTCTTAACACCGCTCCAGAAAAAAAAATACTAAGACAACCAAAAAGGTCTCCAACCATATAGTATTAGTGAAAAGTCAATAGCTTCGGTTCTTTCTGAGATCCCAGGCTCTTTCTGCTGTGTGTATGCAACATATTATGCATATTTGAAAGCACTTTTGCTCTTAGCCTTAGGGGAGGTTAAGAGTATACTCAGAGCTTCTCCTTCATCTCTTTCAAACTCACCTCTCCATTCACACCATAGGCCATGAAAGAGTTAGTGTGAAGAATCTATTTGCAGTAGGAGCAAAAATCTGTTTTAAGTGGTGTCTGGAGAAAAGGAATTCCTTAATTCACCCACCTGGAGTCATTGTTCTTAACTATTTCTATGAAGTAAGGAAGGTGTATGAACCTGGGATAATTAAATTAGTGATTGATTGCCTATATTGATTTTACTTGGAATGAAGAATACGTTGGCTTAGATTGCTTTTGGGTCTATTTGTTTTCCTTTTTTAGAAATGAGTGGTGGATTGGCCCCAAGTAAAAGCACAGTGTATGTATCCAACTTGCCCTTTTCCCTAACCAACAATGACTTATACCGGGTAAGTAAGTTTTAGTATTAGTACTGTTATCTTCTGAATTCTCTATTTGAGAAATGGTTGTAGCTCAAGCAAACAGTCCTCCTTGGCAAAAATGCTCAATAAGTACATTACAGTACACTTAAATCATTAATACCAAAGATCTCTATTACAAACATGAGTAAATGATAATAAATTAGACACTCATAATTTCCAAAGAGAATTTGCAGCGCTTTATTAGAGGGTAACAAGTTCTTTATGAACACAGAAGTCATAACTAGCATAATGAAGTAGGAGCAACTTCTGATAGGCTGACTTTTCCTGCTTGATTGCTTACTTGGCTTCTGAAACTGGTAGTGGGGTGGAGGTTTTGGATGCCAGGGCTGATGGAAGCAAACGTCTCCTAACCCTCAAAATGAAAGTGTATCCTAATTTTCATATGTGGCAGAAACTTAACAGTTTAACAAATTTTGTTTTCAATTTAGGATAGCAGTGATTGAGGGGGGGGAGTCCTTTCTAACATCTTTCACCTGTTTACCTTACACAGAACAAAGTTCCTGCAGGGCCTGTCCTGCAGATGGGTAGCTGAGAAAAACTGGAAGAAATGACATCAATTTTTTTTTCCAAATGTGCCCTCTTCTCTCTGCTACTTTAGGTAGATGTGCAGGTAGACAGATGCTGTACAGATGATACACATTGTACTTAACTAATTACTTAACGTAAGATAGTTTGAGTCCCAAAGAACAGAGGAGGAGATCAACTGTAGCTTCCTTCCTTGTTACCAAATAGAGACATTTCTGTGTTTATTGAACACTTAACAGTATGCTGAGCATTCTCAGAGGTACTAGGAACACATCAGCAAATAAAAAGATAAAAATCCCTCTTGGCATCCACAATATAAATATGGACAAACAATGTGAAATATTTAAAAATCAAATGATGTTATTTGTTAGATACAAAGTTAAGATGTCAGATAGTAGGGAGAAAAAATAGAGCAGGAAAGGAGAGTTATTAAATGTGAGGTTGGAAATGGAGGTGAAATTTTACGAGTGGTCTGAAGCCTTACTGAGAAGATGCCTTTTCATTAAAGACCTGAAGAAAGTAGGGCAGCTGTGCATATATCTAGGGGATAAGCCTTCAGGCACAGAGTAAATCAAGTAGAAGAGGAGGAGCAGTCAGAGGTAAGCCCATGCAGAGGTGCCTTTTAGGGCCTGCATAGTTAATGGTAAGAAACTCTGAGTGAAATGAAAAGCCTTTTGAAAGTGTTATATGGAAAGTTGTCTGTATTGGTCTTCTGAATTTATTGTGGCTAACACTGAGATCCTATTATATCATATTCCAGCATTACACAAGTTAATTGTATAACTAAATTTATTATTATTGATTGCCTATATTAACGTATTCTAAAAGGCTTTTCTAGAAAGCACTATATAATAGGAACTATTAGTATATACTGGTAGGTGGTGGCTGAAACGAAGGAATAGGTGAGATTGCTTAGGGTGAAGAGGAAAAAGTTAAGAGAAGAAAAGACCAACTGCAATTCCACCAACAAGGGTGGGCAGAAGGAGACTGATGGGAATAGATTTTTCATTATAGAAGCTTTTGTTTTATGCAACAGTGAGTGCTTGATTGGCTGGGGGTAGGCTAGGAATAGTGATATTGCACAACATTGTTATTTCAAGTACAAGGTTTCTCTGGGCCTATAGTGGGTTTGATAGTTGCCATGGATACACCACAGGAAACACAGCAGCTGTGCCTGTGTGTGTCTTCCATCTACCACACATGAGGAGTGCTTTTTTTTCCCTCTGTATATACTCATTTGTCAGAAATTTAGGAACTGAGACAGATACTTGTGACTCCAGTAACAACAATTAAGAATATTATTCTAGTCACTTACGTGTGTGTGTGTGTGTATCTTCTAGAGTCTGCCTTATAGACTAAAGGCTGAAATTTTTCATAAACTATAACAAAAAGTGTGGTCATTGTATACAGCCTGTAAATATAATGTTTTTGTGTGATTTTAAATTAAATTGAAAATTGCTATGTGTTATTTTGTTTTAGATATTTTCCAAGTATGGCAAAGTTGTAAAGTAAGTATTCACATCAAATTTTGAAACTTCATTTAAAAGTTTATCTGCCCCTGGCTGTGTGGCTTAGTTGAGTGGAGTGTCATCTTATGCACCAAGGGGTTGCAGGGTCATTTCCCGGTCAGAGCATATGCCTGCATTGTGGGTACAGTCTCTGGTTAGGGTGCATATGGGAAGTAACCAATTGGTGTTTCTATCTCACATTGATGTAAATCTCTCCCTTCTTCTCTAAAAAGCAGTGGAAACATCTCTTCGGGTGAGGATTAAAAAAAAATGTTTATCTGAATATATAACGTCTTGGCCTTTCAGCTAAGATCAAATATAAAAATTTATCTGAATTTACTTCTCCATTTATTTATAATGGAAGTTGATTGACTTTTTTACAAAACACTATTTGATATAACAAAGCAAATAAAAATACCACTGTTAACATTTTTACATATATTTAAATTATTTTCCTATGTATATAAACATGTGTAAACAGTTTTTTTAAGAGACTCAATTCTATACATGCAATATTGTTGTCTTTTAACTTGACATTATATAATAAATATGCGATGTACTTTAAAGATATATTCTCATACTTAATGATTTCATGGCATTCATTTGTATGTCATAATTTATTTAAACTATAATTTCTCACTAGAAAGTATGTTATCCAGTATACTATAAATGGATTATCATTTGTGAAACAAATGTAAATAATATTGAGAATATTATTAGAATACAGAATGAAAAAAATTTTAATATTTATGCAGAGTGCTTATGAAAGTGATAAACAAAAAACATTCTCTGCCTCTCTGCCTTCATAGAAAGCTTAGATATCATTGGAAAGACTGAAAACATACAGAAATGGTAGGGATGATAATGTCAGTTGGGACTGAGATAAAGGGAACTTGAGATTCTCATACTTAATTCTCTATTTTAAATCGCTTAACTATGTTATAGGGTAAAGAAGTAAAAGCAAGATACTGTCATTCTGGCTATCTTATAACCAATGTATATTCTGGTATAAATTTTAAATCATTTAAAATCTTAAGAATTTAGAATCTGTTTATCTTGACTAAATTTTCTTCTAGCTTTTGATAAATGGATGTTAAATAGTTGAAGTGCATTTGCATCCTGAGGTTAACTTCTTTTTAAGTTACTTCTGTATTTAAAAATCATTAAAAATGCTTCTAGGTAAATTTTTGGGTGTTCAGAATTTCAAACAGTCCTCATTAATACTCAAAACACTAATAAAAAGACTAATGATATGTAACATTAAGCATATAAATATGCTAGTCATTGCTCTATTTTTTAATATCTTGTTAAATTCTGACAACTGCCTTTTAGAGTAAATACTATTATTATCCTGATATTATAAATGACAAAACTGAAGCACACAGTAAACCTAAAATTATATTGCTAGTCTACATTGGAGACAAGATTTAAATCCAACAGTTCGTTTACTTCCAGAGTCTACTCCCTTAACCCTACCATTACCTTTTCTTATTTTGTCCCTGTCTGTCAGAAGTTCCTAATGAATGTCCATACAAATATGTAATTATAAAGCATGAAAATGCCATGAAGTTAAAGACACAGAGTTTTAGCACCAACAAACAGAAGACCTGATCTACTCTAAATAGTCAGGGTAGATTTACTTAAGTCAGTATCCTTTTAGTTGAATTTTAAAGTCTAAGTAAAAGTTAAGTAGGCAAAAAGAATGAAAAACATTTTGGGTAGAGGAAACAGCTTGTGCAAAGGCCCTGTGGCAGGAGAAAATAAAGTAAGATCATGAAACAGAAATAAGGCCAATATGACTTAGAGGTGAGTGAGCAAGAGGGAAAAATACCAACGCAAGTAAACAAGATACTTGGTTTTCGTACTAAGAACACCAGGGATCCATTGCAGATGTTTAAATTAGGGAGTGACATTGTCCTACTCCCTTTATATTATCAGTATTTAATGCCTATGCTTGCAGTTAATTGAGTGACTGAATGACCACATGGGTAACAAATAGATGTTCTCTTCTGAAAAACTACTTTCCCATTTGTATCTATTTTTTGGCTTTAACATATTGAGCTAGGATTAACGGAAACAACCTTGAAGGAGTTGTTATTAAAATACATGAGATGAGACATGGTTTTACATAATTAGAGTTCAGTAGAGGCTAAAAGAAAGGAGGAGAAAGTATTTCTAATTAAAATAGTTCACCTTGTATCTCCCTCTCCCAGCCTTTGAATCAGCCATTTCTCCATACTGCCCTGTTGAACACTGTTTTTACACTATATTTAATGACATACGATGACAAGGGTCAAAAGGACTAAAAATGTGTTAGGGGTCTGGAGAAAGAGGGACTCTGCTCTTATCACCATCCCTATCATTTAGGTACTTCGGGTGATATGGCTAAGAGCCACAGAGCTAGAGATTCTTAAAAAGAATTTTAAGAATATAGTTAGATTCTAAAACCCAGGAAAAAATTAAGTCATTTTACATTTTGTGTAGAAGAGAATACATCAGTTTTGTTTTGTCTTTTTCTACTGAGTAAGAATTAATAGAAAAGAGGAATTAGGCTTATTCTTTGAGATACTGTTGTCTCTGTAATCTCTACATCCTTAAGCCTTTGATTACAGTTTATCAGATACTCCTAATCCTACCTGTGTTCACTAGTGTTAAATCAGTATCACACTTTTCACTTCCATTCTTGATATTCCATGACTTTTTTTATAATAATAGAAGCTACTTGCATTTTTTAATTGTTTTTTTTAAGAGTTTATTTATTTTATCTTTAGAGGGGAAGGGAAGGAGAGAGGGAGAGAAATATCAATGCATGGTTGCCTCTCGTGCATCGCCTGCCGGGAACTGGCCTTGCAGTCCAGGCATGTGCCCTGACTGGGAATGGAACCTCGATCGTCTGGTTCGCAGGCCCATGCTCAATCCAGCCAGGGCTTCCATGACTTTCAAGAGATAGCTATTATCAAATGTGTTCATTACTTAGTCTGTAAATGTTCTATTAACCCTTTTTGAACACTTGAGTTTTCCAAGTTATTAATATCTTTTTTATTTATTGCTGCTTCATTATTTTAAACTTTTTGTTTATGCTTTAAGGGTTACTATAATGAAAGATAAAGATACCAGGAAAAGTAAAGGTGTTGCATTTATTTTATTTTTGGATAAAGACTCTGCACAAAACTGTACCAGGGCAATAAACAACAAACAGGTAAGTCATTCATTCCCAACAAGGTTTTTAACCCAAAAGCCTTTGTGCTAATCCAGGCCAAAAATGAGGGGATGTAGTGGGTGGTCAAGTCTGATGGATATCAATATATTCTGAGGGTATTAACTGATGGAAAAGAAAAGAAGCCAAAACTGCACAGGGTTCCTAAAACATTGGTACACTCTAAGGAATAAGAATCTATAGGATAGAATTTGTCACACCTAAGTAGGCAATTGCTAAAATAATCTAAAATATAAAGTGGAATTGAAGGTTTGAAGAAATGGGATCAAATGACTGTAGTGTTAGGTTTCAATGAATACATCCTTCTGCATTGACATTTTTCTTCGGTTTAGTTATTTGGTAGAGTGATAAAAGCAAGCATTGCTATTGACAATGGAAGAGCAGCTGAGTTCATTCGAAGACGAAACTACTTTGATAAATCTAAGTGTTACGAATGTGGGGTGAGTATACCTAAAACTTAACATAATTTTCCATAGTTTACTTTTAGATATTTTTCATGTCAGTGTTTTATTTGTGCTCTCCAAAACTTTTGGATGGCTAAAACTGGGTTATGAAAGTTGTTTTAATTTAGTACTCTAAACTTACATAAATAAATTCAATTGAAATGTAGTACGTAAACATAACCTGAGTTGAGTGATAGAGAGTGGTATTTTCTCTAGTTTCTAAATCTTTGAAAATTGTTAGATTAAAAAATGTCAACTCATTGCTTACTCAATTGTCTTGAAAGATTTTAGTGACCAATAAATATTTGTGTTAATAGAATATTGCCTGTTTCTGTAATATTCGGCCAATGTTTAAGCATCACAATTCACTATAAATAATAGCATTTGACCTATCCTCTATGAAATACTGTGTTTTAAAAGTTCTTTGGTTTTTCTCCTGTTAGTACTGCTGATGGTTTTTCCTATTAGTGCTGCTAATGTTTTATAACTGAAGTAGATAATTTTCTTATCTATTTCTCACCATCTATCATTAACCATTTAATCTTTTAGTGATTAAAAGAGAGACAGCCACAGAACAATTTTGCATAAGGCTATTAAATGGTACCAAGAGAATTTCAGTCAAGGTCTCCAAAATATGCCTATATAGAATACTTTATAAACAGGCTATAGAAGTATTTATGGAAAGCTGGGGAGAGACAGTGTCCTGGCTACAAAATCATGTGGAAGATACAAAGAAAGGAGTTGACATCCTTTCCCTCTGTCACTCCCTAACTCTTCACTCCAAACTAAATGAACAGGTGGATGGCCAGGTGGGAGGGAAGAAGGAAGGAAAGAAGGAAAAGAGAGGAAGCGAGGGCCATGAGGACATTCTGTCAACTCCTACGATTCTAATACCTCATAAGCTAGTGTTTCAGAAACTGTGTTCCAGAGTCCTGAGTTTTATTTTAAAAAAATTAAAAGGAGGAGGGAAGAGCAGCTGTGGTCACGTAGAATAGTATGTATCCTCATATTCACAGTGAATATTAAATAATCTGAGATATCTTGGACAAATCTGTTACTGTCTTTTTGGTTTGTGAATTCATATTTATTATATTATACTTTGTACACTTTTATATTTTTTTAAAAGTTTCCCCCCAGAAAGTGTCTTTCCATTTATTTAGCCTAGTTTGTCTCAAAATGATTTCACTATTAAATCCTTTTTTAAATATGGAACATGTTAGTATTTTTTGGTATATCCTTATTTCAAAAACAGTTTGGAAAATGCTTCTCTAAGTACGTTTTTTCAGCAGTTCATTAACAATAATATCTGTTAGGTTCAGTCATGTCCCCAGGTATATGAAGTACACAGTCTATTTCATGCTTTTTGAAAAGCACGATTATTATTCTTTTCTGTTGTTCTCATCCTGGCTCAGTCTCCCCTCTTGGCTCAATTACACCTTATTCACACATATTCTTAAACATATTTTAGTGAGCTAATGTGCAGATTATGTAGTGCATTGTTTTATGTTTTACAACTCAATATTCTGGCTCACTATAATTTTATGGCTAGTCCAGCACTGTCAAATATGTATATAATGCAAGTCACAAATGTAATTTTCAATTTTCTAATTAGCCACATTAAAAAAGAAATAGGTAAACTTTAAATCTTTTATTTATCCCAGTATATGTGTAAAATATTATTTGAATGGTTGCAATTAATATTTTTAAAAATTAAGATATTTTACACTCTTTTTTCATGTTGTCTTCAAAATCATGTTTGTGTTTTGAACTTATAGTGCATATCAATTCAGACAGGTTCTCACTAACCACAAAAGAATTATGCTAGTGGCTACCATAATTGAACAGCACAGCTATAATCTGAATATGAAAGAAGCAAAATGAAATTAATAGGAAAAGTGAGGAAAATTTTAAACTTTCCATTTGTTCTTAAAACAGAAGGTTAAGCAACATGTTGGGAGTTAGGGATATTTTTGTCCCAATTTTATCAAATAATAACTTAAAATTTTTACATTTAAAGTCAATAGTCCATTTAAATTTTGAATTGTTTTCTGTCATGAATCTTGATATTTCAAATGTTTGAAGGAAGAATACTTTTAGCACACTTGTAAAATAGTTATTGTTAAAGTAGCTTATTAGGAGTTATTATCTCCTCCTTATAAATACGGGTTTTGTTAACTTCTTCAAGTATGTTCCCAGTGTGACAATATTTTTTTTTTAAGTTGTAAAACCTTTTAGTCTTAGGGTACTTGGCAACTTTCTGTTAATAATAACATACGGTATTTTTCCTCTCCTTTTCAATGGGAAACAAAAGGAAAGTGGACATTTAAGTTATGCCTGTCCTAAAAATATGCTTGGAGAACGTGAACCTCCAAAGAAGAAAGAGAAAAAGAAAAAGAAGAAAATTCCTGAACCAGAAGAAGAAATGTATGTATATCCACTCCTATAAATAAATTATAGTGTTGCTCCTGTCATTTTACTATTGGTTAAGTGATTCTTATTTTTTTTTTTTTAATTTAGTGATGAAGTAGAAGAAAGTGAAGATGAAGGGGAAGATCCTGCTCTTGACAGCCTCAGTCAGGCCATAGCTTTCCAGGTATTAAGTAGTTCTTTATTGTTTTAAAGATTTTATTTATTTAAGACAGAGTGGAAGGGAGGAAGAGAAGCATCAGTGTGTTCTTATGCACCCCCTACTGGGGATCTGGCCGACAACCCAAGCATGTGGCCTGACTAGGAATCGAACCTATGACCCTTTGGTTCGAAGGCCAGCACTCAATCCACTGAGCCACACCAACCAGGCCTAAGTAGCTATTTTTAAAAGCACCATGCCGTAGCTGCCTTGAGTTAACAGTTCTCTATTCCTTGCTTAACTTCATCATCTCCACGTGGCAACCTGTCTTTCCCCTTTACCTCCTGAACTTCAGGAGTCAGACTACTTCTCTAAACTCTTTAGAACAGTGTGATAGAAGAGTTTCCTCTTGGCTCTTTCTAGACTTTAAGGGCCCCACAGCACTTTCAGTATCTTAATTTGTTTTCATTATAGAATTGAGCAGAACTATTTGATTAAAGTGAGTTTAGCCCAACAGAAAAGATTTTATTAAAGATATTGAAAAGAGCCCTGGCTGGTGTAGCTCAGTGGATTGAGTGCGGGCCTGCGAACGAAAGGATCGCGGTTCGATTCCCAGTCAGTGCACATGCCTGGGTTGCAGGCCAGTTCCCAGCAGGGGACGCACAAGAGGCAACCACACATTGATATTTCTCTCCCTCTCCATCTCTACTACCCTTCCTCTCTAAAGATAAATAAATTAAAAATCTTTTTAAAAAAAAGATATTGAAAAGATATCTTTAAAAGTATGTCTTTGAAAAGAAGCTTCACTTTAAAACAAAACCAGAAACATATTTTTGACCATTAAAGGCCCTCATACAAATATATGAAACATTTTTTAAAGAAGGGCACATAATCTCCTAATTTTTATACAGCTAGATATTTTGTTGATACATGGTCAATGTATATGTCAATTAAGTTTTCCTTTTAGTTAACTAATGTATTTTATAGAACATGCCCACCTCTGGCAGAAATGGAACGTGGGCACCATTTCCTGTCCTGATAATTAGTAGAAGCTGCCTAAAGTGATTTTAGTAACATAGTGAGACTGGGATATAACTGGGGAGTGAGGGAGGAGTATCCTGACAGAGTAGAATTGTTTGGGGGAGTGGGGAGTGTTGGCACTTCTGGTGTGTTTTTGCATTGTTTTGAATTAATGCACCACAAGTAAGTAATAAACAGGTTCCTGGTTTTGTTTTGTTTTGTTTTCTGACTTACATTGCAGCAAGCCAAAATTGAAGAAGAACAAAAAAAATGGAAACCCAGTTCAGGGGGTCCGTCAACATCTGATGATTCAAGACGCCCAAGGATAAAGAAAAGCACATATTTCAGTGACGAGGAAGAACTTAGTGATTAAAATTATATTTATTATGTAAATATCATTTTTTTTTATATTGGAGTACCAAGTTTAGTTGGGACTAAAGATCACTTTTAGAATTCAAGCATAAGAATACTTAATACCAAATAATTTTTTACTTTAAAGTATTTCATAGGAAATTGTAAAGAAATTTCAAAGGATCATGTATCTATCTTGCCTTAGCAGAGTATTAAAAATAAAGGTTTGCTAATAATCATTAACCTTGAAAACTGTTTATTTGAATAAAAAATAAAACTTAATAGTATCACAGTAATGTTATTTTGTTATCCAAGAGATAATGCGTGACTAAAAAGGTTTGTTTGAGACCCTGGCCGGCTAACTCAGTTGGTTAGAGCATGGACCCTATATGCCACGGTTGTGGCCCCATCTCCTGTCACGGCAAATACAAGGAGCAACCAATGAATGCGTAAATGAGTGGAGCAACAAATCACTCGCTCCCCATTCTTCTCTCCCCCTCACCTCCTCTCCCCTTCTCTCTCTCTCCCCTTCTCCCTCTCTCTCTCTAAAATTAATTAAAAAACAAAATTAAAAAGATTTGTTTGAAAGTTCATTATAAAAGTTTACTCATCTGATTAGTTTACATTAGGACTTTTAAAATAAATTTCATCTGTGAAGCAGAAACTTCATAAAGGCTGGGGAAAAGTTGTATGATTTATTGTTATTAAATGTTAATAAAATTTTTAAGAGAATTTTTGTTTTAAATATGGGTGGTTGTTACCTTATGTCTTTTAGCCTTATCACAATCTGGATACATTGTAATTTCTCATGAAACATGAAGTCATTCAAGAAGGCTTACAACCAAATAGTATTAATTGCACTCACTGCTTTTGGCACCAAGTTCCAGTCCCCAGAAGCAACTAACTTCTTTAGCTGTTTTTTTCCATATGTACATATCTCTTTCTAAATATATATTTTTTGCCACTTAATTCTAAAGGGATAAAGGAGGATTTTTCAATGTCCTATACTCCCTAGTACTCCATCTTCTCAATTTGGCTGTGTTAAAATTTTTGGTTAAATCCATATTTATTGTTCTTTATTTTATGACTATGTAAGTACTGTTCACTTCTGAACTAATAAGTATGCTGTGATTATATTTTCCTGCAGTTAATAATTGTCTCCTTTTTTCATGTATTACATATCTTTCTGACTAAATCTTCTCATACCGTCTGCAGATAGTTATATGGGAATGGGGTTATGGAGCCTTTAATTTTCTAATTTGTATATTTTTGTAGTGTCTGAATGTTCTTAAAAAGAACACCAATTTGTTAGTTTTTTTTTTTTAATTCCTAAAAGCAATAGAAATATTTCCTCTTTGAAAACTACAAAGGCAATGAAAGTGTTAACCACTAGCCAGCAAAGAATCTTCTAGATTTCAATGAGTAAACCAGATAAAACAATTGAATTCTGGACTCCACTTTCTGTTCCACCCATTAATTCAACAACTTTAAAGCAAAGAAGAATATTGCAGAAAATTTTCCTATAAAATACAGAGACGCTTATATGAATATATTCAAATATGAACAGACAGACCAACATCAACAAATGAGGAAAGCCTCCAACACAATAGAGACCCAAATGGCCAGACCAAAAACATTACAGATATAAACTAACAATCCCTTTTAAGTAGACATTATTTTCATCATTATATAGATGACAGAATTGAGGCAGAGAGGCAAAGTAATATGCCCAAAATCACACAGTCAATAAGTGCAAAGGATTTAAATTCAGTCAAACTAGCTCTAAAATCTATACACTACTATGCAGTGATGCTTTTCTCAATAAGTATTCAAACTGTATTACTGCATTATCAACTAGAGGGAGGTAGATTAAATTTCATTATTTACATATGAATAACAATTTGTCTTAGAACTATTCTTTTGATGGTTTTTCTGAGACGGAAATATTCTTTGGGAGGGCCAGCAAATTTTAAAGTTAAAGTTTAAATTATTATGCCCAGGTGCCTTCTTTAAATTTTTAAAATAATCTCCACTGGGAAATTTCACAAGATCTCAAACTTACCTACCCAAAACTGAACTCCTAGTCTTCCAAATTGTCTATACACTGCCTTCTACTTTTTGTTTTAAGATTTTATTTATTTTTAGAGAGAGGGGAAGGGAGGAAGGAAGGGAGAAAGTGGGGGAGTGAAACATCAATGTGTGGTTGCCTCTCATGCGCCCCCTACCCAGGCCCTGGCCCACAACCGAGGCTTGTGCCCTGACTGGGAATTGAACGAGCAACACTTTGCTTGACAGGCCTGCGCTCAATCTACTGAGCTAGACCAGCCAGGCCCTTTCACGTTTCTTAATGTTAACCACATTCTTTAGCTCAGGCAAAAAAAATCCTTGATTTTTTCTTTTTCATGGACCCACCCCACATCAAATCATAAGCTGTCAACTCTGTCTTTAAAATGTATTCAGACATACAGAGCTAGTCTATTGCTCACACCTTGGCCCAGGACACCATCATCTAGAATTACCTCAATTGCCTCCCTAACTATGCTCCACAGAACAGAACGATCCTTTTAAAACTAAGACAGATGTAATCCTCCACTCAAAAATCTCCTCTTACTTTTTACCTTCACCAAAATAAAAGCTAAAAGTTCCTACAATGACCTATATATGAGGTCCCAAAAGAAGGACATTATTTATCTTACCTCATTGCCTATAATTAACTCCCTAAGTCAGTTGGCTGTAGCCACACTGGCCTCCTTCCTGTTCTGGAAACTCACCAGACAGGCACCCACTTCAGAACCTTTGCAGTAATTGTTTTAGCAGCTCAGATTAGGTTCTTGCCTACATGCATTTCCCCAGTTCTCCTTTTGGTTTTAATACCCGAGTTACTGACATTACTAAAGCATCCTTCACTTGTGAATTTGACTTATCAAAAAGTGCCAGAGAAATACCTTTTTCAACACTTTCACAAACTTCAGGCAGCCATGAGCTTCAGGGGAAGGTAACCTAATCCTTGGCTCTAGAAGGCAGATCCTGACTGGGCTGAGCCAAACATAATAATCCCATTCCTCTGGCCAGTGATTGTGATACAGTTCTGTCCAATACTAAGTGAAGGAGGTCTGTGAGGGGCTTCTGGGGAAAAATGTCCTTGCTGTTAAGAATAGTGTGATACTGCTTTTTTGCTGGATGTGATGTCTGGCACTATTATTACGTCCCTGAAGGGAGCAAGCCACTAGTTGAAGTTGATACTCAGTTCGATAGTCATTCAATAGTTAGCTCATTAAATATCTCTGCCTCCTAGGTATATAGAGGGATTGCAATTCTTGGCCCACTTTTGTGTGAGAAAAGTAACCAATAGTGGTCAATGGGCTGTGAGCAGAAACTGTTACTGTTTATTGTTTACTATGTATTATTTCTGAACCAGAGCACTTAATTGTTGGTATAAGATGCTCTAGTGTTCTCTAGAGCAGTGGTCCCCAGCCTTTTTGGTACCAGGGACCAGTTTCATGGAAGACAATTTTTTCAAAATTGGGCATTGGGGGGATGGTTTGGGGATGATTCAAGCTCCCCTCCTGCTGTGCAGCCCTGTTCCTTACGGGCCTGGAGCAGTATGGGTCTGAGGCCAGGAGATTGAGGACTGACTTCTGCTCTAGAGTAGCAGCAATTTTCAAGATGTTTAAGATGTTGCCCTGGGCCCTTAAATAACTATAGTAAGAGAGAAAAAAAAAAAACAAAACTGCACAGCTGCCCTGGATATATGTTTGCAACATATTTTCTAAAATATAAAATAAATTTACATTTTGCTAATAAAGTCTAGGCTTTGAAGTCACACAGATTTCTGAGTTCATGATCCACCATTCTCTGAGCCTCGGCGTCCTCATTTAGAAAAGGGAATAATAATATATATCTTTTGGGTACTAGGCTTATCAGAATGATCACTTCATAAGTTATATAAATGTCTAATCACTAAATTGAACACCTGTAACCAATATAATATTGTATATCAATTAATCAAAAAAATTGTTTAATATAGAAAACTCTAGGTTTATTAGAGAGACAAATAATACAGATTCAAACACATAGTTGACACTGTACAAATTATATCAATTATTATAATATCAAATATTTTATCTTCAGTCAGAGTCCAAACAGGAAGCAACCAATGAATATATAACTAAGTGGAACATCAAATTGATGTTTTTCTCTCTCTTTCTCCCTTCCTCTATGTAAAATAGTAAGAAAAAAAGTATCTTAATATTTTATTTGTTTATTTTTAGATGGAGGGGAAAGGTGGGAGAAAAAGAGGGACAGAATCATCTATGTGGGAGAGAAACATCAATTGGTTGCCTCTTGCATGCCCCCAGCTGGGGGTCTGCTCTGCAACCCAGGCATGTGCCCTGACCAAGAATTGAACCAGCACCCTTTGCTTTGTGTGACGACAGTCAACCCACTGAGCCACACCAGCCATCGCATAAAAAGATATTTTTAAATATTAAAATGTTTTAATTTTGCTTTTACCAGGATACATATTTTTTGCAATTACAATAATGTCACAGCTTTAAGCTTTTAAATCAGTTGAAAATTTTCCAAACCTATCATTTAAATTTTGATCAAAATTATTATATTTCTTCTAGGGTCTTTAAAAATTAGCTGTGGCCATGGCTGGTGTAGCTCAGTGAATTGAACATGGGCTGCGAACCAAAGGATCACTAGTTTGATTCCCAGTCAGGGCACATGCCTGGGTTGCAGACCAGGTCCCCAGTGGGGGTCATGTGAGAGGCACCCACGCATTGATGTTTCTCTCCCTCTCTTTCTCCCTCCTTTCCCCTCTCTCTAAAAATAAATAAATAAAATCTTTAAAAAAATTAGCTGTGGAGTCATGATTCCAGAAATCTTATTACAAAAGAAAATACTAAAATGTTGCTATGGAAAAACAAATAGGATTGTCCATTGAATGTAGTCACCAACTAGTAACTTCCCTGGGACACTTGAGAGAAGCAAGTAAAAGCTGACTGTAAGTGAACATGCCTTCAACTTGGGCTGCAAAAGAGCCTCAGAGATAAAACTACACTGAAAATGAGTCAAGTCAAAATTATAAAACATGCAAACAGTACAAAACATGCATGCAAGCAAACATGCAAGAGTCAGTAGACAAAATTAATAGCAGGATTAGACTTCTAAAACACAGAAAAAATATCAGATATATTGAGTAAAGATGATTAAAAGTATAAAAGACACAAATATGAAAATAGAAGACTAAGACTATTAGAAAAACCTGGATTGAAAAAGAAATAAGTACAATTTATAGAAATAAAAAGATATAGCTATTAAAATATTTATAAAATTAGCCCTGGCTGGTATAGCTTAATAGATTGAGCTCAATGGATTGTAAATTGATACTGTAAATCAATTTACAGTAAATCTAAGAGTTTTCATTTGGACTCAAAAATATATCCTTGACAGTCAAATTCTAGTGATAATTAGTGCTTTAATTTCTCCCCAGAGTACCTAATTCTATTTAACCTCCTTTATTGGTTATATATGCTAGCATTATCAATTTCTCTATATTTTGTACTCCCCTCAAAATTATTATTATGTTATACTCTCCATGTTCATTCAAAAAAATTAACACATTTAGTACTTTTGTGCTCTTCATTTCTTCTCATATCTGAGAACTATTTAAAAATGGTACTTCTATCATTTTCTTTTTTGGCCTAGAGAGCACCCTTTTAGTATTTCCTTTCATATAGGTCTGCTGGTGATGAATTATCTTAATTTTTATTTATGTAAAGCATTCCTGAAGAATATTTTCTGTAAGTATTATGTACAAAAAGGGGGGGAGGTGTAATAAATCATAAATTCCTAACTAAGCAGGTCATGCCCCACCACAGGCCTTTTTAGTAAAAGGTTTTGTCTTTGCCTTAAGCAAGTCCTGTCCATTATTTTGTGCATGTAGGTTAATGGACCTTTGAAACAAACCATACCTACTCTCAAGAGAGCACATAATCTTGTTAACTACCCTGTAATCCAATCCTCACCTTGTTTTTTTCCCACTTTCATGGAATCTTCCTTACTTTCCTGCTTACTCTCAAATGCATAGAAGAAACTGCAAAACTTTTATTCTCCAGAGCATTTGATATCTTGCTCCCCAGCATGTCTCATCAGTTTGGCTCAGATAAACTCTTAGAAAAATTTTTTACAGATTTGGACATTTCTTATGTCAACATTATAGAAGTTAAGTTTGGTAATTGTTTTCTTTCAGTTGATTGAAAAATTATTCCATTAACTTCTGGTTTCCATTATCTTTTTTAATATCAAAATTTTTAAGATTTAAAATCAATTTTTTTAAAGATTATGTATTTATTTTTAGACAGGGAGGGAGAGAAACATCAATGTGTGGTTGCTTCTAATGTGGTGCCCCCTACTGGGTCCTGGCCCCCACACCCAGGCATGTGACCTGATTAAGAATTGAACCCCCGACCCTTTGGTTCGCAGGCCAGCACTCAATCCATTGAGCCACACCAGCTAGGGCTCCATTGTCTTTTTTAAATTATCTTTTATTATCTTTGGGATTCCATATTCTAATTATTCTCTTCCAGTTTCATCTTCCAGATCACTATTTTTTATAGTTGCTTAAGTTTATTTTTATGCATACAAGTTTCAAGAAAACAAAAAATTGCAAGATATAGAGTATAACATACCAAATGAAGTCATTCAGAATAACTTCAGTGTGTACATAAGCAACAGTACAAAGTACATGTATAGAATACATTACATAATTTGAGGTTTCAAAAAGCAGTGTTTTGGTTTTAAAATTTTGATACCATATCATTCAAATAACACATTTCAAAAGTTAAATTTTTAAAAATATTATCTAAGTTAATACATAACCTTAAGACAATCTGATAAGCGGCCTTTACCACAATCTTCAAAATAGCGCTGTTCAATTCTCCTACAGAAAGCAAGGGGGTCGCTATAGCTTTTCTTCTTCTGAGAAAGTTCATCATTGGTCAGTTGTGTAGTGAGAATGAGGTACAGAATGGCCAAACACCAGTGCCTCTAGTTTAGTAGGCTGCTTCTGGAGGAAACACGGTTGTGTTCCCAGACTTTGAGAAAGAGTTTGACAGCACTGGTCAACATCTTCTAAGACCTGGTCCCGAGTCTTGTTACCTTATCCAATCCCTTTCATCTTACATTTGACTTCCCACTGTTTCTGATAGGCCAAAATACAGTTCAGAGGCCAAGGGTAAGGAGATCCATGCCTAGCACATGTGATCTCCCCCACTGTGGCTTCCTCACACCACAAAAGTACAACTCCGCAGGCAACGGCATGTTGTTGACTAATTCCACTTAGGCTTTCATTTCTGCTTTTGGATGCAGCCCGTCACTAACAGAATAACCCTTGGTTTTAACGAATTGGACTATTGGACCAAGTTCTAATACTATTTGATTTCCTACATGAATAAAAGGTACTTTACCAGATAGAGACCTACATTATGCATTTACCATTCAAACCACTTTGATTCGCTGATTACACATTTGCAAAAAAAGGCCTGCACAGCAAGAGAAGCAGCATTGGCAGAAAGCAAAATTTACTCCCCTTTCAGTTGCTGATATAGTGTAGCATTTTCAGGCCAAGGTTCTGCAGCTGTGATCTGTGAGACAAAGGCTTTTGTCAATAGAGACAGGTGGGCTGGGCAGCCCTGTGCCTGTGGTTTCCGCTCCTGGAGGCCCTCAGCATCCTCCTCCGCAACCCCTGCGGCTCCTGGCAGCTAACAGGCCTGGCACCTGCTGAGGCTTGGAATTGCAAAGCTCACCCCTAATTCTTACGCTTTTGTCAAATATTCTGTGAGCCCCTTGAACTGAGTTCTTAATCTTTTCGGAATGATTTTCATTTTTTAGAATTTTTTTTCAAATTTGTGGTTAATGCAGGGAAGTTACAAATTCTTTGTTACATGTCCTATTGAGAGATGGACTCCAATTCCTCTCTTCTCTCTGAATCTTCTCTCTTGGTTTACTTGATCAATAGAATGGATTGGAAATAATATTTTAGGATTTCCAAGGTTAGAACATAAGTTTTCAGGCTTCCACCTGGGCCTTTTGAAATGCTTGTTCTGAGGACACTTAACACTCAAGAAGCTCCTCTCGGGAGATGAGCTGAAAATCATACTGAAAAAACAAGCCATGGAAAATGTGTAGGCACTGTCAAAACTTCAAAACTCTAGCTGAGCCCTAGCTGGTGTGGTTCAGTGATTGACTGCCAGCCTGCAAATCAAAGGGTTGCCAGTTCGATTCCCGGTCTAGGGTACATGCCTAAGTTATGGGCCAGATCCCCGGCAGGGAGCGCGTGAGAAGCAACCACACATTGATGTTTCTCTCCTATTTCCCTCTCCCTTCCCTTCTCTAAAATAAATAAATAAATAAATAAATAAATAAATAAATAATCTTAAAAAAAAATTCTAGCTGAGCTCCCAAAAGACAGCAAACATCAACTCGTCTGCTGATATACATGCAAATGAATTATCTTGAATATCGAACTCATTTAAGTCTTCTGATAACTGTAGGTCAAAGACAATTCCAAAGTTTGTAGTCAGAAAAGGGAACGGATTAAGATCAGCACTAGATTAGACTCAGGGCTTCTCTTTCACCTTTTTCATGCCATTCTTCTCCCATCTTTTTCTTACTAATCTCCAGAGTTTTGGAAACTCCATTTTTTAATCCTTTTCTGACATTCTTATTCTTCTTTGTCTGGACTTGAAAGTATCCATTTTAGACTATAAAGAGGAGAGAGGAAATGAGGCTGAGTATACTCATATCAATATAATTGGAATTTATGAGAGAAAACAATGTACATAAAATATGCAGAAGATTGAAAAGAGTGGTTTTTTTTAAGACCAAAGTTTATGAATTTATCCTGCAGAGCTAATTATTAGTGATTCAGAACTTATACACATCTGGAAAAACAATTATGCCTATTATACTGCCATGGTATGTTGGAAATTACTTGCCTTACTAAACACAAATATATAAATATCCTGATGTTTGTGAGGAAAATGAATGCCTTTTTTGGTCTTATAACTGTTTATTTTTCAGGGAAATATTTGACCCATAGCTTAAACAAAGTAATAAATTACTAAGAAGTTTTACAATGAGACATAACTTTCAGTGGAAATGATTTAACACAAGTGTACAGATCTCAGTACTAATGAGCTGTGTTACAGTGGGGGGTCTAACATATTAATAATCTACCTTGGAAGGTTTTCTAGGGAACATCTGAATTCAGGGGAAAATTTTATACAGTAAAACATGTGACAATAATAAGCACTACCTTATATACAATATTATGCATAATGTTTTTACATTTATTTTGTTTCTTATGCTTAATGGGTAGTAATTATGTAATGTATTACTGTATTAATAATATTAATTGTTCATTGGGTATTTTTCAGAAATTTTATTTTTATTGTTTAGGACATAAAATGTTTTCTCCATATTTTAAGTGAGTAAATGCTAAAACAGTATGAGTTTTATTTATTCTCATATAACTACATGTTAAGCAATTATTTCCCATATAAAACTACTGGTCCCAGTAACACATATCCTATGTAGAATGCTTACTGTGTGCCAAGTACTATTCTAAGAACTCTATTTTTTTAAGTATACTTTATTGGTTATGCTACTACAGTTGTCCCAATTTTATCTCCCCTTTATCCTCCTCTGCCCTTCATCCCTCCACCTTCCAGCATTCCTCCCCACCTTAGTTCATGTCCATGGGTTGTACATGTAAGTTCTTTGGCTTCTACATTTCCTATACTATTCTTAACCTCCCCCTGTCTATTTTGTACCTACCATTTATGTTTCTTACTATCTGTACCTTTTCCCCCTCTCTCCTCCCCCCACTCCCTACTGATAACCCTCCATGTGGTCTCCATTTCTGTGATTCTGTTCCTGTTCTACTTGTTTGCTTAGCTTGTTTTTGTTTTTTAGGTTCAGTTGTGAGTTTGTTGTCATTTTACTGTTCATAGTTTTGATCTTCTTTTTCTTAGATAAGTCCCTTTAACATTTCATATAATAAGGACTTGGTGATCATGAACTCCTTTAATGTCACCTTATCTGGGAAGCACTTTATCTGCCCTTCCATTCTAAATGATAGCTTTGCTGGATAGAGTAATCTTGGATGTATGTCCTTGCCTTTAAACTTCTTTCCAGCCCCTTCTTGCCTGTAAGGTTTCTTTTGAGAAATCAAGATGATAGTCTTAGGACATTAAATGTATTATCTAATGTAATCCTCCTAAAAATCAAGGGAGGTATACCCATATTACAAGTGAAGAAACCAAGTGACAGAGAAGTTAAGTAACCTACATGGTTTCCTTTCCCTTTTTTTCTTAATAGCTTACATGATTTATGCCTATAATAGTAGATGATGTTTACGTTTATGCAGAGATAACCTGGCTGGTGTGGCTCAGTGGATTGAGTACCTGCCTGAGAACTGAAAGTTTAGATTCCCTGTCAGAGCACATGCCTGGGTTGAGCAGTCTCCAGTTAGGGGCGTGTTGGAGGCAACCAATCAGTGTTTCTCTCCTTGTCTTTCTCCCTCCCTTCTCTTCTCTCTGAAAATAAGTAAATAAAGTCTTTAAGAAAAGTTTATGCAGAGTTAGTCTATATAACACATCTACTTAAATGATATAAATTAGATTGGGCCTTATCTTAGTACTCTCTCTTTGTCTAATACTTCTTGAAATTATTTTTTAAGGGCACTAAATTGACATCAGTAGAATGCCAGATGTCAATACCTAGAGGTTTTTATAATGGTAAAGATTAAAGATTAATTTAGCTTATTGTGAAAGTTCATTAATCTAAAATTCCAGTGTAAAATAAAAAATATCTAGTTGCCGTGGTACAATATTATTGGACTGGTCTTTTAAAACCCACATTTTCATCTCCACAGCAAATCTCAGGAATTCTGAGGTTGGACTTGAATGTCATATGGCTGCAGTACCAGATGATCTCAGGATGAGTTCCTCCAACATTCTGCATGTGTCTTGTACTGTCAAAAACCCATGATAATTGGTTTTTAAATTCCTTGCTCACAAAGATAATCTATATTTTTGTGATGTATGTACTATAAATAATAGTTTAGCCTGGAAAATGTCAAGCCTCTTTTTAAATAGAACCTTTGCCTTCTTTTAAATAGAAAAAAAAAAAACAAAAAAACATGTTTTTGCATTCCTTCACTTAGTTGTCATCTTATGAACCCAAACATGTAGCTGGAGATAATGCATGCCATCTCCACCATACTGTTTGAAATTAAAGACTCAAATTGCAGAAACACATATACATCAAATTATGAACTGCATTTGTCATCTTAAAACCCTCTGAAAAAATCTTTACTTGAATAGACTAGAGAGATGATGATTCATGCCATAATTTTATCTCATGAAACTATAACAAATCTCTTTTGGCTGACATCCCAGCCAAACTCTTAATGTGATATAAATCTGGATGAAACATAGCTGTCAGATTCTGTACTCATTTTAAGTTTCTTAAATCTATGCCCAAGTATTGTATTGGACCAGCTGTAACCATCAATTTTTGCTTTTTCATTCAGTTCTGTGTTTCAGTATCCAGCACAGAAGATTTTCTTTAATAATAGTAGTAGCAAAATGAAGAAATACAGATATATTTTGAGAACCTACTATGTGCCACGCATATCACATACATCATTGTCAATTGTCTTCACAATCCTGGAAGATAGATATTGACCATAGGCAGTAGTACTCTTCATTCTAGTCTTTTGAGCTCTAACTCAGTCCACCAGGAGAAGTGTCTACGGTTTGGTTTGGTTTGGTTTGGTTTGGTTTGGTTTGGTTTAAGGAACATTGTAGTGGTCATGGTTAGTGACTTGGTGTGTGACCATTTATCAAAATGCCCTACCAAGATGGGGTTAGCAGTAAGAGCTAAGAGGTAGTGCTGCACCTTCAAAACTGAACCAGTGCTTCCTCTTCTTCTCCATGATGCACCCACCCATGAGATTATGGAAGTTAGGCTTAGGACTTGGTAGAAGCCTAAACCACCTTGCCTTTTTCTGTTCTCCTTTTGTCTCTTTTTTCCCAGGCAATGCAATGAAGCTCAGTGTCTTACCCTGGCATGAGAAGGTCTGGCGTGGATAGCTCAATCAATGCTTAGGGAATGATTTTTCTCTCGTTATTTGTCCCTTGTTCTCTAGCTCTTGTACGTGTCATTTTTATAGCACTGGAATGGTGAATTTCAAGACTTGGGTGTGAGTAGGCAATGAGATAGGACAAAGAGAAAATGCTGGCCAATTGGTTTGCTTTGGTCCTTAGTATCTATGGCCTCTGAGGAAGTGGAATTTTCTCCTTTTTCTGGTTCATCTCTCTGGAGTTTTATGCTAGGATTTGGAGCCAAAGATCTAGTTAACAATGAGATATTATTTTTGTGTTGTTTTGCTCCTTTTGTGCACACAGCTCCCTCAACACCAAAACAAAGAGAAGGAGCAACAGGCCCAAGACTAAATTCAGATATTTCTGGCTAAATTTCATACAGCACTATCTTGATACTAATTTGCCATTGTAATTTTAATATTATACTAGTAAACAACTATATTATGTACTAGGCTGTGTTCCAAATGATTTAATCCTTATAACAAACACATTGCCTCTGCAATGAAACAATTCAATAAAAGTTGAAATGCACTATATTCTGAGTGTTGGAAGTAAAGAAGGAGTTAAAAATACATGAAATGGCAACTTGTAGGGGTGCAAGGCTCCTTAGTGCTAGTCTGAACAATTAACTCTTAGCTGAGAGTCAATCTGAAAATGGTAGATACCACTTAGTTCACATATGATGTCATTAATTACTTGAGGAAAAATAGGATTTTTTTCCTTACATTTCTATTAATTAATGGAGTTATTAGTCTGTGCTCACTTTTGTGAAATAAAAAATCCAAATTGTTTCTAAAATTATTATCTACCTTGTAAATGAAGTATTTTCTCCCATGGATACTCAGTATTCAGGTTATAGATGTAAAGGATGGAAACTGAGAGATGAACTATTACTTTCTAGCCTTCCCCATCACAAGATTCTTACTTATAGGTCAAAATTCAAGCATGTCAGCCAGCTTCAACTCAAAAGCCTACAAATAAAATCACTTTATAAGATGGGAGGGCACAGTGTCTGACAAGCCAGTTTACACTGTCCTAATGTAGCTCCCCAGATCTTGTGGTGCACTATAAATCAGTTCCTACAGACTGTTATGGAAGAGCTAAAACAAAAGCAGCCAGACACAGAGGAGGGTACAAGCAGGGCAACGTGACCTAGTAAAATAAAGCAAAAGTAGAATCAGAGATTGGCCAAGGGCAGAAATCAAGTAGCCTAAATGACAATAAAAACTAGTAGACATAAATAGAAAAGGGCAGAAACCTAAAATATACCTAAGATTTACATCTGCATGGACTAAAAGAATCGAATCAAGGGGGAACCACACACACGCACACACACACACACACACCCCTTTGTGGAATCCCGCAAAGATGTGCTGCAGCAGCCTCTGTTTGGGAACATATGGCCTTATAGATATTCCGCCATTGACTTTGAAGGCAGAGGGCTCTCAACCTGGCATTTGACAGATGCTAAGGTCAGACTCCCATGGGTCAGGTAGCTTGGATTTGTTTCCTAAATACTAATGTCATCCTCCTGTTTCTTAAGTGCATTCAGGTGGTTGTAAAAGGCACTGAGCCAGAAAGCAGGAGAATGGGTGTAAATCCATCTCTGCTAATGAAAAACAACTCAAGGCAAATGACGCACCAGCATTAAATCAGAAGAGCCCTATTGGTATCGTGTTACTAAGAAGAGCAGGAATTGACCCATTGGCAAAGGTTCTGCCAATTGGCTCTTTCTAAATGAGGAAAAACATTTATCACCATTCTTGGGATCATTGGGATTATTGGCTCTGACTTCAGATAAGCAGGATAAACAAGGCTCAGCTCAAAGGGAAGCTTCTTCTGTCTATTCCTCCATGCCAGACTCTCACAGCTTATTCTAATTGAGAATTTCTAATGGACCATGTGTATTTGCTTATTTGCTTTTCTCATGTGTCTCTATCTTCATGTGTATGTGGTATAATGGACACCTCTTAAAAGTGTTATCATTTAAGGTATTTCCTAATGACTAAAATATACGCCCTATTTTGGCAGTAATAAACAGCTCACTTGCAGATAAGGTTGTCCAGTGGACTTAGTTTTTGCTTTTGTTTAGGGACACAGTCAAATAGCTTGTGAACAGGACCCCCTGTAAAAAACACCAGTGATATATTTATTTAAATGATAGTCCTACTTAAGTTACCTTACATGGGGACAGGAAAGATAAGGTGTTCATATACCAGACTGATTTCACATGATCTCTTTACTAAAAATTATGGTATAGAAAATTTAAAAAACTAACATGTTTCTAGACTTCTCTTTTACAGTTCTTTGCATTCCCTTACACCTACCATTTATTTATATTTGAAATTGCAATGACAGTAAAATAGGATAAGAATGGACTGGGGGTAAAGTGCCAGAAAATTGAATGAATGAGAAAGACAGTTTTAATTGGTTCAGATTTAAGTACTGGATTATTGATTTGCATATAGGCTAGTTTCCTCATGTGGAAAACATATGCAGAGCTGCCATATAATTTTTATTTTTTAAATTGCTTTATATATCACTATACCTCACTTGTCTAAAAGACATTTATCCAGCAACTTCTCATCTCTGTAATATAACCAAGAAGTGGGAAATAAAAGGGAAAACTGTCATAAACCAAATGAGAATTATAACTTTTTAAATTTTATTTATTTATTTTTTAGAGAGAGGAGAAGGGAGGGAGAAAGAGAGGGAGAGAAACATTAATGTGGGAGAGAAACATCAGTTGGTTGCTTCTTGCACACCCCCACCTGGGGACCTGGACAGCAACCCAGGAATGTGCCCTGACTAGGAATCTAACCAGCTAGTTTTTGGTTTTGCAGGCTGGTGCTCAATCCACTGAGACACACCAGCCAGGGTGAGAAACTATAATTTTTGTACACTAATACTCATGTACTTTACCCAGAAGGTAGCCCTTTGAACTCTCAGTCAGTCCCTATTTTCCCTGCCTATGGCAGCATAGAAGCAGCAGATTAGAAAGGAAGACAAGGCAAGTGGTAGCAAACACAGTGATAGCACAAGTGGTAGTGGAAAGCTGTATAATGAGGAAAGTGACAGAAAAATGTAAAAGTGAACTGAAGGGCTTAAAAGTTTTAGGCATCTGAGTACATCTATATGCCAAAAAACCTGCACATAGGAATGATGAAATATCTTTTACAAGATACTAAGGTATTAAGATAAGTAATTAGAAGTTATTAAAAACCTTAAAAGTGCTAGAATAACACAATCAGATTTAAATACTAGTTTTCACCAGCCAGAAAATAAATATTTAACAAGAACCCTATTACCTGGGCTAGCTAGAGTCACAGAAGTCAGCAAGTTATATACCCTGCCCGTGTGGGGTTCACAACATGGAGGAGAAATTGTGGAAGAGTCAAAGATTCTAGGTCAGGCTGAGGAATTCCCAAAATACAACAAATGTTAAAGGAATGAGAGCAACAAGACTTAGATGTGGAATATGGATGTGGAAGGTAACAGAGAACCAAGGTTCTAATGTGAATCCTCATTTCCCATATGAGCAGTAGGGTAGATCATGATGTTGTTAACCAGGATACAAAAAGCAAGAGAAAAAATATATCTCGTGGAAAGAATGAGTTCATATTTGAGATGCTTGTAGGATAGCCAGAAGCCAGAAATACTGTTTTGAAATTCCAAAGCAAATTTTTTGGCATTATCATTGTGATGGTTAATTGTGTAGGTCAACTTGACTGGACTAAGGTATGCCCAGATTGCTGGTAAAACAGAATTTCTGAGTATGGCTGTGAAGATGTTTCTGGGAGAGTTTAGCATTTGAATCACTAGACTGATAAAGAAGATCCACCCACACCAGTGTGGGTAGGCATCATTCAATCCATCAATGGTCTGAATAGAATAAGAGGCACAGGAAGGGCAAATCTTCTCTCTCTTCTGAAGCCTGGGACATCCATCCCCTGAGGTACTCAGACCATGAAGTTTCTTGTTTGCAGGCCTTTGAACTCCAGGACTTGCACCAGCAGCCCCCAGTGTTCTCAGGCCTTTGGTGTCAGACCGGCTTTTCTGGTTCTCCAGATTGCAGATGGTACGTCACAGCATATCTCAGCCTCCGTAATCACATGAGCCACTTCCCATGATAAATCTCTTCATTAATATATGAGCTCTGTCCTGAAGGTATCCAGCCATGTAATACAAAAAGTAGAGACATTTATTGAAGAAGATACATGGTACAAAAAGCATCATACATAGGGCAATGACACCTCAGTCTCCTTCAAAGCAGGCACCTTGGGATCTCACACAGTTCTCCCAATTGCCATCAGTTACTCTATTATATTTTCCTGAATCTCACTGAGGGTCTGAAATCTCTTCCCTTTCAAAGGTGATGTTAGTTTTGGGAAAAGTCCAAAGTCGCAGGGTACCAAATCTGGGCTATAGGGGGGCTGAGTCACCTGGGTGATGTAATGTTTCACCAAAAATCTCTGCATGAGATGTGATGCATGAGCAGGCATGTTGTCAAGATGAAGCTGGCAGTCACCGTAGCTGTTGACTATAGCTGTGGCCTTCTGAATCATCCAAATAGTTTGCATGGAATAATGTTTAAGCTAACTCAAAATTTTATGCAGATTTGTTGCTTTACTCCCTCAGTCATTTTGAATGTGACTGCCACACAGTACATATGCTCACTCAACAGCATCTACAACCCACACGACTAGTACAGGGAAGTCATCATTGTTCACACACATGCATTCCAGTCCACCTTCCTTGGCTGCCAGGTTACACTGATGTTGCACAAACTATTCTCATCATATTAACAATGGCTGGAGTTTTTCCGGACAGACCTCATATATATCTCTATTAGTTCTGTTTCTCTGGAGAAGCCTTACTGATAACACTATGTATATGGGATGATAAAAGCTGTAGGTGAAGATAAGAATACTGTATATACCTAGCTGGTGTAGCTCAGTGGATTGAGCATGGGCTGTGAACCAAAGGGTCACAGTTCGATTCCCAGTCAGGGCACATGCCTGGGTTGCAGGCCAGGTCCCCAGTGGGGGCTCTGTGAGAGGCAACCACACATTGATGTTTCTCTCCCTCTCTTTCTCCTTCCCTTCCCCTCTCTCTAAAAATAAAGAAATAAAATATTAAAAAAAAAAGAATAGTGTATATAGAACAAGAAGATAAAGTACAGGAACTTATGAAGCATCTACATTTAAAATATGAATAGATGAAGAAGAGCATAGATGAGTATAGCCCTTTTAATAGTAAACAATAGTTTTTTCTGAAAACTCTGAAGTAGAGTTCCATTTATATCTTATTAGCTCAAACTATGTCAAACGACCACTCCTGGTATTAAAGGAGCTGAAAAATCAAAATTATTTGATGTTCGAAGTAAAACTGGTACTAGTGAAAAAGAAGTAATGGATTTTGGATAGGTAATAAGTAAATGCCCAGCTTTTCATTTATTATAATCTCATACAGTTCTAAAAGGTATATAAGGAAGTTTTAAAAGATAGTAACACCATAGCAAAGTTTTTAAAAAGTATTAGAAATGAAGCAAAAGAGAAATAATAAGATTATAAAGCAGAAGTGGAAAAGTAGTTTATCCACAAAATGGGCTCTAAAATATTTAGCAGACAATTCAAAGAGGAAAACTCTTTAAAGAATACTCAATGTCCTTAAGAAAGGATATGCTGTTTGTTTGGCTGTTTGGTTGGTTATTGTGGGGAGATGTCCGAAAGGCATAGTAAAAGAGAACTAGGGTGCATGGACAGCCACAAGAGAAAGAGTGATCTATTGGGGAGTGAGTACAAAGCAGTAGAATGACAGCAATACTCGGAATGACAGGATAGAGTGGAAGTGTTGGTGGAGGAGGAACTGTAATTTGCCATCATGAGAGTGACTGTGGATGACAGAGAGTAAGAAGAAGCCTTTTAGGATGAATTGGCTTTGAGGCTCAAAATGGCCCCAGGCTAAAACCTCAGACACTGTCAGACCTGCTGAGGGTAAAGTCTCTGCCTCTGTCCAGAGTCTCTAGCCTTTGCTGGCATTCTGTACAGGACAGCGATTGGTATGTGTTGTAAGATCCTGAAGAAAGATCCGGCCAGAGGAGAGTGACATGGGTCCTGGGGTGTTCTCTTGTGGAGTGACAGAGAGGGAAGAGGGCAGGAAGATAATGTCACCTCTAGGAATGTCACCTGTTTATGTAGTTTGGAGCTCAGTGTGACTTGAACACTACAGTTCCCATTTAAGGAAACTTTAAAGTCTGTCCAGTATGCAAGTAGTATCAACATCCTTACATTTGTCTCTCCCCAAACAAAAGTTAGTGAGTACTGGGCACCACTTCCATATGTGGTGAGAAGTACTATTGCATCTAAGACACGTATATCTTTTTAATTCATTTACCTGTTTTTTTTTTTTAATGTCAGTAGTAGATTATAATTAAGTGTCTTATTTTAAAAAATTCCTAGGATCTCTCACAAGACTGGATAAATAATAATAAAGGTGCCTTAATAAATAAACATTTAGTCCTTAAAAACAGCATTAAGATAAATTCTGGATAAGGACATAAAATGGCTTATTATAGAAATTGTTAATTTTTAATATATATATTTAATCCTCACCTGAGAATATGTTTATTGATTTGAGAGAGAGAGAGAGAGAAAGAGAGAGATTGATGTAGGAGAGAAACATCATTTGGCTGCCTCCCATATGCACCTGGACAGGGGATCAAACCCACAATCTAGGTATATGCCCTAACCAGGCATCGAACCCACAACCTTTTGGTGTACGGGATAATGCTCCAACCAACTGAGCCATCCGGCCAGGGAAAAATTATTAATTTTTTAAAAACCTGGCAGAATTATTTTTAGAGCTAAGGAATTTGAATTGTCAGATTTTCTTTTTGCAAACAAATAAAATTTAAAAAATTTAAATCCATGTTCTGATTATACTTCTGACATTAGAATTTTAGGGAGCAAATAATGATGCTGTGAACATACTTGGCTCTAATAGTAGTGTCAGTACAGAAAGATGTTAGAAATTCTTTGTTGGAGTATATTTCCTCTCAGTAGGCTCTTCCTGGCTATCCCCATTAGTCGCACTACTGTCCATTAATAGCTGAAGCCCATTTTCTTTTCTAAACATTCCTCATATATCTAGCAATCACATACAAAAAGCAGTGTTAGATAGGTATCATTCTTTTAAGACTTTTGCTCAATAATATGGTGATTCCTCAAAAATTTAAACACTTAAACATGCAATTGCCATGATCCAGCAATTCCACTTCTGGGGATTATATACAAGGTCCAGCACAAGTAACACCTGTGTTGAGTGTGGTTGGTAGGGTAATAATATAAGTGTAATAATTTATAGTTTTAATTTGAACATTTCACCTAAAATGCCATATGGTGTGCTTGAGTGTGATATTGTTATGTTATAGAAATATATGCATATGATTTTGTAATAAAAAGGGTATTATTTGTGCCAGATCCTAATTTCTAAAGAAGCATATCAAGAGGGATACTGCAGACTATGTGAAGAGATGAGCTAATGTTAAACATATTATGCCAGACATGACAATGTGGTTTTGCTCTATTTTGCACGAGAAATCATCTTTCAAATATGCATTGGTAAACGGATCACTATATTACTTCAAAGATAAACCCAGGCTAGGCTGTATGTTAAAGAATACTAAAAATTAAACACTATGTGGTATACTAAGAGCCATAATAACAGATGAATAAATTTTACCAACAGATAAGTCATTTCACTATCTGACAAAAGCAAAAAGTCAATGGAAAGAATGTCTTGACATTAAAAACGTCAGACAAATTTATATGGGTTTGGGTAGTGCGGGGTATGAGCCTTTGGCAGAGTAGCTGAAAGCAAATGTGGAAACTCAAAACCATCAAAGTAAAGCTCCTTATCCTCCTAGCAACTGGCATGACTTTGTACATGAAATCTAACTTGGACATCTTATCGCACAAGAATGCTTTGATGTCAGTTTAGAATGAATGCCGTCTATATGCTTGCTAAATAACCAGAGGTTTGTCTCCATTATCATAAAGCACTTCTGTTAAAATCAGTTAAGACCACATTGATTTAAATATGATCGCATCTTGCATTTGTAAAATATACTCTGTGAAGAACTTCTATATACATATATTTCCTCATTTAAACTTAAAATTTAAAAAATTGCAAACATAAAATTCTGTTATTTCAAAGTAGTTTAGGATTTTTATAGCAATTGAGTCATAGAATTACATATCATTATAAACATTCCAATTTATTTTGATCCTTTTTCTCCATAGTAACAAGAAATTATAGAATTTATAGTAACCTACTGTTTAGGCAGCTGCCACCAACAGTGGTATTTGAACTATGGATTTGATTCAAATAACAACCAAGATTTCATCTCTCTCAGACCACACCACAGCAAACATCATCTTGCTACATGAATAGAATGCTAGAGTTTTAGAATTTTATGCCTGGAAGGGAGATGAGAGATTTTCACTATAATCCTTTCATTTCTCACAAGTGAGAAAATTGAGGACTAAAGAAGCTAAGTGATAATACTTCCATAAATATTTGGGTATAGAAATACGTAAAAAAAAAAAACCAAAACAGTTCCAGAATAAAACTGAGCCAACTCAAATATATTACAACTTTCAGCTGATTCTATATGTATCTCCTTATTTTTTTACATCTAAAATAGAAATAAATGTCATTACATGTAGACTTCTATTTATCTAGAAAGCCACAGGGAACCCTGGCCAGGAGAAATCCTGGAAGTTGGCCTGTTTGCCCCGTAGGAATATTCAGTGGGTTCTAGGAAGATGGGCTACCTGAAAATTCACTAATCTCTTAGGGCTTTCAGGCCTCACTGGCATTCAAACTAAGCAACAGCAGCTGGTAAAAGCAAAGGTTTGTTGTATAGAGCTTACTGTATACTAGTCACAGTACTTTACGTATATCAACCCACAATAAATCCATGAGGCAAGTATTATTATCATTCCCATTTTACAGATGAGGAAATTGAGGTACAAAAAAGATTAAATAACTTGTCTAATATTATATAGGGAGTGAGCTCTAGGGCTAAAATTAGAAAATGACAGTCTTGCTCTAGCCATTCTGCTGAGCCACCGCAGAAAAACAGCTAGGTCTCAGATATTACTTACAAGTGCTAAGCATTGTTTCTAAGGGCTTTACCTATATTAACTTCTTAACCCTCATAATAACCCCATAAGCACATACTATTATTAGTCCCATTTCATAGATGTGAAGGCTGAGGTACAGGTTAAGTAATTTGCCCAAGGTAGCACAGCTAGTAAGCTGCAGAGACAGAATTTGAATCCAGGCAATCTGGCTATGGGTAATGCCCTTAACCACTGGTTAAGAAAACAGTTTTGTTTTGCTTGTTGCCATAATGTATTCATATTAAAATTTAAAGATATATTTAATCTGAGAAATGTCAAGTAATGTATAACATGGAGAATCTGTTACCTATATTACTGAAATAAGATGTTTGTTTCTAGAATGTAATATACTAGTGAAATATATTATCTAAATGGCAGTGTGTTTGCTGCAAGAAATCCTTGTAGAAATTGCTGGAGTTATATTTATATTACTGCAAAAAATGATTCTAGTTCAATCATTTTCCTATGAAGACACATAAGACAACAGATTGAAATTTCTCCTTAAACATCTGTTTCCAAGATGATGTCTCAGGGAAACATTATTTTCACTACCAAGAAATGCAACATTGCAGCTGTGTTTGTGCTCTTGGCATAAAGACTTTGGGTACTTAAACTTTTTTTCAGATATATTTCAGTAGGTTTTTCTGGGTCAAACATTAATATGAAAATGATTAAAATGCATTTGATCTTACTATGGGTTCTAAGTGTAGCTACAGTATCCATATTTTGTACTAGAAGTTTATAAAATCACTTCATATATGGATGGGGATGAAATCTTTACAACTGTGGAGTTTATTGCATGAAAAGCCCATCAACAGTGACTCTTCTGTTCCCTCAGTCCACATCGATGGTCTCATAAAGAGTTTCTCACAATTGGTTGGTTGAGGATGAAAAACCTAGGGCTGTTTTACAAATGGTTCTGCGTGATATCCTGGCACCAAGGAGAGGTGGACAATTGCATTAATTACAGTACCAATGGGAGGTGGCCCTGAAGGCCCTGAATGGAGGGAAATTCTCCTAAGAAGTATAGTTGAGAGCAACACATTTGGTCGTCCACCTTGTCTGGACAATCAAGTGTGAGAAATAATTAGAAATATGGACATGCGGTGATTCATGGGCACTTGCTAACATTTGGGCTGAATGGCCAGGGACTCAGAAAGGACAAGATTGGGAGGTGGATACAAAAGGGTCTGGGGAAAGAGGAATGTGGATAGAGCTCTCTGAATGGGCTCATAGTATGGAGATTTTTGTGTTCCATGCAAATACTCACCAAAAGGCATCATCTGAAGAAGAAGCTTTCAATAATCAGATGGTCAAAATGACAGTCTCTTATTGCCCATCAGCCATTATTTCCAGTACCCTAGGGATTTCTTAATGGGACCGTGTATAGAGTGGCCACCTTGTCTGAAACAGAGGCCCTACATGGGCCCAGCACTATGACCTTCTCACCAGACAGACTTTGTGGCCTGCTACACTGCGACTCCTGATTGCTGAACTAACTAATCAAGGGCACAGACCAACACTGGGTCTTCAATTTGGCACCCTTCCTCAAAGGAACAAGACAGCTACCAGCTGGTGTATTAATCAAATTAGACCATTTTCCTCATGGAAAGGGACACAGATCATTTTGCTGGGATAGACACATCTTTTGGATGTGGATTTGCCTTCCCTGTCTATAATGCTTCTGCTAGCACCACCATTTTCAGTGTATTCTGTACAATATTGCTTCTGATTAAGGAACTCATTTCACAGCAAAAGAAACGCAGCAATGGGCTCACACCTGTGAAATTCTCTGGTCACACCACTAACTCTATTAGATGCACAGAAGCATCTGGCCTAATAGAACAGTGGAATGTTCTTACTCAAGACTCAGTCAGTTTGGAGACAACATCCTGAAAAAAAATCTGGTGCTGTCTCCCAACATGCAATATGTGCTTTGAATCAGAGACCACTATGTGATGCTGTCTCTTCCATAACCAGAGTAAATATAGGAATTAAGAGCTAGAAGTAGGAGTTTCTCTTCTCATCATTATACCTAAAAATCTGCTTGCAGAATTTTTGCTTTCCTTTTTCTTTTTTTATATTTTTTTAAATTATATTTTATTGATTATGCTATTACAGTTGTCCCATTTCTCCCCTATCATTCCTCTCCACCCTGCACACCCCCTCCCACCCACATTGCCCCCTTTAGTTCATGTCCATGTGTCATAAGTTCTTTAGCTTCTACATTTCCCACACTATTCTTGCCCTCCCCCTGTCTATTTTCTACCCACAGTCTATGCTACTTGTTCTCTGTACCTTTTCCCCCTCTCTCCTCCTCCCACTCCCCTGTTGCTAACCCTACATGTGATCTCCATTTCTGTGTTTCTGCTCCTGTTCTACTTGTTTGCTTAGTTTGCTTTTGTTTTAGGTCTGGTTGTTAATATCTGTGAGTTTGCTGTCTTTTTACTGTTCATATTTTTTATCTTCTTTTTCTTAGATAAGTTCCTTTAACATTTCATATAATAAGGGCTTGGTGATGATGAACTCCTTTAACTTGACCTTATCTGGGAAGCGCTTTATTTTCCCTTCCATTCTAAATGAAAGCTTCACTGGATAGAGCAATCTTGGATATAGGTCCTTGCCTTTCATGACTTGGAATACCTATTTCCAGCCCCTTCTTGCCTGTAAGGTCTCTTTTGAGAAATCAGCTGACAGTCTGATGGGAACTCCTTTGTAGGTGACTGTGCCCTTAACCCTTGATGCTTCCAGAATTCTCTCCTTCATTTTAATCTTGGCTAATGTAATTATGATGTATCTTGGTGTGTTCCTCCTTGGGTCCACCTTCTTTGGGTCTCTCTGAGCTTCCTGGACTTCCTGGAAGTCTATTTCCTTTGCCAGATTGGGGAAGTTCTCCTTTATTATTTGTTCAAATAAGTTTTCCACTTGTTGCTCTTCTTCTTCCCTTTCTGGTACTCCTATAATTCAGATGATGGGACGTTTAAAGATGTCCTGGAGGTTCCTAAGCCTCTCCTCATTTTTCTGAATTCCTGTTTCTTCCTTCTTTTCTGTTTGGTTGTTTCTTTCTTCCTTCTGGTCCACTCCATTAATTTGAGTCCCAGTTTTCCTCCCATCACTATTGGTTCCCTGTGCATTTTCCTTCATATCACCTATTGTAGTCTTCATTTGTTCATCTAATTTGAGACCAAAATCAACCAGT
>PVKU01002644.1:104062-215596 GCA_004027475.1 Anoura caudifer
CAGCCACTGTCTTATCCCACCTCGACCAGACTCCACTGGACTGCAACTCTGCAGACCACTGACTCTGCCCCTCTTACCAGTGTAGGTGAATTGTTGTCGAACTTCCGTATAATTCAATTTTCTCTCTGTCCTGGTTGGGGTTTTATTTTTTGGTTCTGTATTTTTGTTGTCCTTAATCTTGGTTGTGAGAGGAGGCACAGCACGTCCACCTATGCCTCCATCTTGGCTGGAAGTCACTTTCCTTTTTCATAACATCAAATTCTACTAATCTCTAGATCTTGATTTCCAGGGTAGGAATGCTTCCATGAGGGGCCACAGCAGTGGTTCTTCTATTGAATTAGAGGATGAAAATGCCAGCTGGACATTTAATGTTACTCAGACTACCAAACGAACAGATAAATAAGGAAGATGCTTTATTGGATGGAAAGATTGACCCTGATTAAAAAGGGAAAATTGGGTTGCTGATACACTGTGAAGATAGGCCTGTTCAGTGGTCCTGCCAATCAAGGCAGGACCACTGAGCATTCAGAAACAAAGGTTTAGGTCATTCACCAGGCAAAAACATAAGACTAATAAAGAACTTAACTGAGGAAAAAGGAAACATAGAATGTAGAACGGTTAGTAGAAAAAAAGTTATAAATATCAATAATGGCTTCATGACCAGCTACAGGAGTGAGGATTGTAGCAGTTACATACAAGGTCTATCTGGAAAAAGTCCAGCCATTGTTAATATAATGAGAATGGTTTGCATGACACCGATGTAACTTGGCTACCAAGGAGAGTGGACTAGAATGCTCATGCAAGAACAATAACAACTTTCCTGTACTAGTAGTGGGAGTGGTAGATGCTGATAAGTGAGCATGTGTACTGTGTGGCTGTCACATTCTAAATGACTGAATGATATGGGTAAACAGAGCTTGACTCCTCACACAACCACATCAAAATTACAACTAAAATATAGAACAACTATATTCCCTGTACTTTTTCCCTTGTCTTCCCCTCCAGCTCCCCCAGTGGTAACCCTCCATGTGATCTCCATTTCTGTGATTCTGTTCCTGTTTTAGTTGTTTCTTCAGGTTTTTGGGGTTTTTTTTTAGGGTTGGTTGTTAATAGTTGTGAGTTTGTTGTCATTTTACTGTTTGTATTTTTGATCTTCTTTTTCTTAGATAAGTCCCTTTAACATTTAATATAATAAGGGCTTCCTGATGATGAACTCCTTTAACTTGACCTTATCTGGGAAGCACTTTATCTGCCCTTCCATTCTAAATGAAAGCTTTGCTGAATAGAGTAATCTTGGATGTAGGTCATTGCCTTTCATGACTTGGAATACTTCTTTCCAGTCACTTCTTGCCTGCAAGGTTTCTTTTGAGAAATCAGCTGTCTCATGGAAGCCTCTTTGTAGGTAACTGTCTCCTTTTCTCTTGCTGCTTTTATGATTCTCTCCTTATTTTTAATCTTGGGTAATATAATGATGATGTGCCTTGGTGTGTGCTTCCTTGGGTCCAACTTCTTTGGGACTCTCTGAACTTCCTGGACTTCCTGGGATTCTATTTCCTTAGCCAGATTGGGGAAGTTCTCATTTATTATGTTTTCAAATAAGTTTTCAATTTCTTAGTCTACCTCTTCTCCTATTGGCACCCCTATGATTTGGATGTTGGAACATTGAAAGTGGTCTTAGAGGTTCCTAAGCCTCTCCTCATATTTTTGAATTTTGTTTCTTCATTCTGTTCTGGTTGACTATTTTTTTCTTCCCTCTGGTCCAAACCATTGATTTGGATCCCAATTTCCTTCCTGTCACTGTTGGTTCCTTACATATATATTTTCCTTTATTTAACTTTTCATAGCTTTCATTCTTTTCCTCTATTTTGTGACCATACTCAACCAATTCTGTGAGCATCCTGATTACCAGTGTTTTGAACTGTGCATCTGATATGTTGGCTATCTTCTTATTGCATAGTTATATTTTTTCTGGAGCTTTGATCTGTTCTTTCATTTGGGCCATTTTCTTTTTTTTTTCTTTTTTCTTTTTTGTCTCAGTGCACCTGTTATGTAGTAAGGCACAGAGCCTTAGGTATTCACCAGTGTGGGGCAATCCTCGTTGTGCCGCTATATGTGGGGGAAGGGTTCAAGAGGGAACAATGCTGCTTGTTCGGCTCTCTGCTAGCTTTCAGTCCTTCCCATCACTACTCACAAGCAAATTTTGCCCTTCTGGTGCTGATTCCCATGTGAGTGGGCTTGTGTACATTCTAGGACCCTGTGGGTCTCTCCAACAGACTCTCCTGTGATTCTGGGAGTTTCTTCTGCTGCCACCTCAACCCCCACAGGTGTTTTCAGTCAGAGGTTTTAAGGCTTTTTTTCCCCACACTGAAGCCCTAGGTTGTGCAGTCTGTCTTGCTTCCCAGTTGTTTCTCCCAGTTTATCTGCACATGAATGTGGGACCACCCATGCTGCCAGCTGACGACTTGCTGTGAGTCCTCTCTGCCTGGCTGCCCATCTCCACCCCTCCTACTGGTCTGGATAAATGTTTCTTCTTTAACTCCTTGGTTGTGAGACTTCCACACAGTTCAAGTTTCTGTCAGTTCTGATTGTTTTTTGTTTTTAAATTTGTTGTTTTACTTCTTTTTTTGTATGTGCAAGGAAGTACAGTGTGTCTACCTACTCCTTCATCTTGGCCAGAAGTCTGGTCTCCAATTTTTCTGGAAGGTTAACTTTAAAATTTAGTTTTTGGGTAACAGAATTTTAGGAGTCACTAAAATAGCATAGTGATGGACGGTGTGGTTCAATCCCAGAAATGGGTATGATGACTGTTATGGCATTTGTGTCTCCTCATTATCAGGGGGGTGTGAGAATGTGTTTCTACATGGGCTAGCTGAATCTAACTAGCAGAGGAAACACAGAGATGTCTTGTTACTGTATAGATGTTCAAATATGTGTAGCAGGGTTTGTGTAGACGCTGAGTGTCAAAGGGGTCACTGTGGCAGTTATTCAGCACTTGTCTGTCAGCCCCCAAACACACCCTCTATTCTGTACTCACTTTGTCATGCTAGAACCAGTATTCCTCTATGCTCTGGGACCACATTTTGGCTTTGTTATTTGACTCCAGCTGGCTCTGCCAGTAGGTGATGCCAAGAGGAGACTGAAAGGCAAAAGGAAGGAGGGACTTGCTTCTTTTCCATCAGCTTCCTGTTGCCTTTTTGTTGTCCTCCAATCCACTTTCTGCTCCTCTGAGCATCACTCCAGCAGCAGCAGTTTCTTTCTTTGGTAGAAGCTAAATTCAGTTTTCAGTTTCCCCAACATCTGCAGTATGAGCTTTATGTGACCTTGTCAGAGACACTAGCACTTGTGGGCCAGTGGCCCTTCTTCAGAGCTGTGGTTTCAAGCCTTCAAACATCCTCCAACTCCCTGTTCAAGTTTATCTCTTGTTAATGCATCTTGTGTCCCCATTAAACTCCTTTCTGGATTTGGGGAAGGTAGATGAGAGCCAAGTATAGAAATGGGAGGCTATCCTGAAGCTAGCACTGGAGTGGTTTGGAGTAAAGCAGAAATGCAGGAAGAATAGAGATGGATCATTTAGTCAAGGCCACACCATGGGATGAAATACAGAACTATTAGAAAGTAGTAGGATATAGGGAGAGTCTAGGGAACAAAAGGTGAGGAGCTGACAATATAATAAAAAGGTTGTAATGTGCTGAAATGAAATTGAGACTGGTAAGCCACCATTAATATTTTGGTGTGTTTCCTTTTGATCTTTTTTTCTATGCTTTTTATTCAGTTTAGTCTGTATTGTATATTCAATTTTATATTCTGCATTTATCACTTAACATTATAGCGTAAGCATTACCACTTCTTACAAATTCCTCATTGTTATCAGTTTTCTGTTTTTTTTTTTTTTTTAAATTTGGGCAAGAGAACAAAAGAGAATGTAAAGAGAATACACAGAGCAACAAATAATGCTTATGCTACATTTATTTATCTTTGAGTCAGTGCCATTTAATTGATTTTTTTATTGAGGTACAATTGACATAACACTACATTAATTTTAGTTGTTTAATATAATGATTCGATACTTGTATATTTGCAAAATATCACCACAATAAGTCTAGTTAACACCCACTACCTTATATAGTTATAGATCTTCTGGATCTGCTCTCTTAGCAACTTTCAAAGAGGAAATACAGTATTATTAACTGTCATCACCTTGCTGTACATTGCATCCCATGACATTTATTCTATAACTGGAAGTTTGCACTTTTTTACTTCTTTATCCATTTGCTACTCCTGCCACTCCTTGCCTTCAGCAACCACAAATTTATTCTTTGTATCTATAAGCTTGTTTTGTTTTTGTTTTAGGTTGCAGGTGTAAGCGAGATTATATGGTATTTGTCTTTCTCTGCCTGACTTATTTCACTTACTATAATGCCCTTGAGGTCTGCCCATGCGGTTGCAAATGATGAACTTTATCCTTTTTTTGTGGCTGAATAATATTACATTATATATATACATATATTCCACAATTTCTTTATCCATTCATTCATCAATAGAGATTTAATTTGTTTCCATTCCTTGGTTACTGTAAATAATGCTGCAATGAATATGGGGGGGGGTGCTTGTTCTTTTGAGTTAGTGTTTTTGTTTTCTTTGGATAAACACCCAAAATGGAGCTATAGGATCATATGGTAGGTATATTTTTAATTTCTGGCGGAAACTCCGTACTATTTTTCATAGTAGCTATACCAATTTACATTCCCACCAACAGTGCACAGGGGTTCCTTTTCCTTCACATCCTGGCCCACATCTGTTATTTCTTGTCTTTTTGATAATAGCCATTCTAACAGATATGATGCAATATCTCATTGTGGTTTTAATATGTATTTCCCATATGAACAGTGAGGTTGCGCATCTTTTCATGTACTTGTGGGCCATCTGTATGTCTTCTTTGGAAAAATGTCTCTTTAGATTCTCAAAATTGTTTTTAGTGCCTGCTTAAAATTTAGCTTTTTGGTTAGATCATTATTTATTTAATTATTTCTCTTCTGATGGGCATTCAAATTATTTTCAATGTTTGTTAAAATAACTGCAACGATTGTCTCTGTGCAAAACTTTTTATGCACTTCAGGTGTCCTTAGTATATATTCCCCAAATTGGAACTGCAGGGTCAGAGATTATGGATGTTTTTAATCTTAGTATTTTCATTCTTAATTTGCCCTGAAATTCTTTCAAATGAACATCCTTTTTCCATAAACCTGTAATCTAAATAGCACTAACAATTGAAAGCATCTTCATATTTTACTGGCCTGTAATCATTTAGCAGTAAAACCTGAGCGGAACTGATGAAGGTGATTTGTAGACTTTATTTTTCAACATAGTGTGAATATTTGATATTTTGCATAAACACTAATGCATTTGATTGTGGGGTACTACAGAACTCACTCAGAGGCTTAGGTAATTATGTAGTATTTTTACCATATTTCTTTTTGAAAATCCCAAGACATTTTACTCACAAAACATATCCAGGCTTAAGGGTTTCAGATAAGGATTGTGAGCCTGTACTAGTAATGTTACAAGAATGCTCTGGATGTGTTAATTAAAAAAATCTTTGCTGAAATTTTTACACTGGTGTTGTGGACAAAATTGTGCCCCCTAATAAATTCATGTTGATGTCTTAACCCCCAGTACCTTGGAATGTGACTGTATTTGCAGATAGGGTCTTAAAAGAAGTAATTAAAGCAAAATGAGGTCTTTAGGGTAGGCTGTGATCCAATATGACTGGTGTTCTTAGGAGAAGATATTAGATCACATACACACAGTGGGAAGACCACGTACATAAAGGCACATAGGGAAGGCAGCCATGTACAAGCCAAGGAGAAAGGCCTCAGAAAAAACCAGGGGTGTGGATAACCTTGATATCTGGACATCTAGCCTCTAGAATGGTAAAATAAATTTCTGTGTTAGTCCGTTCTGTGGTATTTTGTTTTGGCACCCTAGAAACTAATACAGTGGTAACCTATAAAATTGATAATCAACAAAATTAATAAAGTTTAGTAAAGTATCTCCATTTTGCAAAAACAAAACACCAACCAACTATACTAACTCTACTCCCCAAATCAAGCTTTTGAAATATAATTGGTTTTACAATTGTTGCCATCACTTTTGCAAGTAGGATGATATTTCTCTTCAGTCTCCTTGAACATTCAGTCAGTTGAGGAATTTAGAAACATCACAGTGTCTTAGGTCAGAAAGGGACCTTAGTTGAGACAATAGTTTTAACTCATTTAATTTACAGATGGGAAAAAAGGAAGTGACTAATCTAAGTTTACCCATTGTATTACTGAGAGATTGAAGACTAGGCCTCAGATCTTGTATGCTTTCTTTTTTTGTTTTTGTTTTTTATTCCATAAGTTTATTTACAAACATATCTAGTATGCTGTGCTCAACAGTTTGATCAATTTTTCAAAGAGGAAAACATTCCTCTTTGTACCTGTTTCATGGATTAACTAAAACATCCTTATTTTTTAAGCAGTTGGTGTCTTACTATAAAGAAAGGTATGGCAAATCTATATCCAAAGTACAAAGTCATCATAGCTAGTAACCAGCACTTGTTTTCCACTGAAAATGGCAAATTCTTCCTGGGACCCTCCTCATAGTGGCTTCCATGGACCACAGAGGTCATGAACCTCCAATGCTCTGTCCCAACATTTTGCCGTTGGAGGCTCTGAGAAAGGCGCAGGAACTGAAAGCAGAAGAAATGATGGTATCACACTAAGTCCCCTTTTCACAGTCTTGTTCCTCTTCTTGCAAATTCTTTTGTACCCATTCCTCATGGTTTCTGTGCTTCTGAATCAAGGTCTGAGTCTCAACAAGTGACTCTTCCAAGAAGTACAGATGGTACCTTGAGTTCAGAGACCCCTATAGATTGGGGTGATAAGGTTAATCAGAAAGCAGGTTTGGTGAAAGTCTGAGCTCTAATCCTCGCCTGCTCATTAAAGAAAGACCACTTAACCAGGGCTCTAAGTTCCTTGTCTTTCAAATGAAGGGATAGGCTAGTTGACCAGAACATTTGCATAGTATTTTGAGTTCTTTAAAATAAGTGTTTGTGTAGAGATTTACAAAACTCTTGGCATGTAGTGCTAAACAATGTTAGTTATTTTATTATTAACCACACAACCTCATAAATATAGATGCCATTTTGCAGATGAAGAAGCTAACAATTCCTGAAGTTAAGCACACAATTTCCAAGGTCTATCAGTGAAAACCCAGGGAAAGTAGGCTGAGAACACAGGACTTCTGTGATTATTATTTTACAATAATTCAGACTTGCTGTGAATCTAGAAAGATGTATGGAAACAGTACCATCAAAGAGAAGAGGGAAATATTTAATGCAGAAGTAAGTCATTTTTTTTTTTTTTTGAAGGAAGGTTTTGGGAGGGTAATGAATGAATATCATCTGCAGTCTTTGCCAGGAGGCAGCTTTTCTGATGGGGAAAGGGGTGGGGAGTTAAAGAGGTGTGGAAGTCCTTAATGCCAGTCTAAGGAGTCGAAGAGCCTTAGCAGAATCCTTGATCAGTGTGAGGGCACATGTTAACCAGCATTATATTACTAATCTGGTTGTGTGTTATTGAATAGATTGGGAAGTTGGGGCTAGTGCTTCAGAAACCAGTTGTTGCTAGCTTCTGGTGTGTTAAAGACGAGGGCATTCACTATGTTGAAGTAATTAATGAGACCTGGAGGATGGTGTTCTGTTTTAATCAACAGATTGTGTTTATGTACATGTAAACCTGTTATTTTAAAAGACGGCTTATGAGTACTTAAAAAAAATTTTTTTAAGCAGCTACTCCAGAGCCCTGGGAAACCAAAGCAACACATTTGGAATTAAAGCCAGGGTTAGATTCTTGGCTGTTATCTTCTAATTATGTAATATGGAGGAAGTCACTTAACCTCTTTTGAGCCTCGGCTTAATTTCCTCTAAATAAAGGGCGACAATCCCTACTTGGTAAAGCATTTGCGTGCGTAAAACCAGATGGTATTTTAAAGCCCTTAGTAATGGTCCTCAATGTTGATTCTCTTCTTCCCGCGAGGTATTTTTCGGGCTGGGTCTGAGTAGCCAAGGGCGGCTGAGGACAGAAAAGCGATTCTATCTGGAGACCTCACCCGGGGACTCTGGTCCCAAGCTGGGCTGACCTCTAAAAGCCAGCCTCACCTCGGACCAGGCTTCCTGTTGGAGGGCAGGGCATCCCCGGCCATTCAGCGGGACAGAGGGGCTCCGAAGCATAGGAAACTCCCAGCTTGCCCAGGATGCTAAAGGTATGCGAGGGAGATAGCGGATGGAGAAACGACAGCAGCTCCTGAGGCTGCAGCGTCACCCCCACGCCTCCCGCCTGCCAGCGAACTCGCTGCGGGCGCTGGGCCGCGCTGGCCGCGTTTGAAGTCTCCGGCGCGGCTGCTGATTGGCGGGCGCGGGTCACGTGCATCGAGGCAGGAGTTTCTCCGCCAGCTGGAGGCTGCGTGGGATCCGGCGGCGGCTCCGAGCTCAGCGGTGCGGCCTTCCCCGCCCCCTCTCTCCCTCCTCCCCCGCCCGTTTCCGCCCGGCTTATTATCCCCCTTATTGACAAACAGCGGCCGCGGCAGCGATTCTCAGCGTGCATCTGTAGCCAAGCCATGGGAGACAAGAAGAGCCCCACCAGGTAACAGCGCCTGGCCCGCGGGCCCGGACTGTGCGGGCGGCAGGGCCCTTGCACTGGACTTCAGGCAGCCGCTTTGCTCACCGCACAGGCAGCGGGGAGAGAACGAGGGCGGCACCGCTGCTCCGTGTGAGGGGCAAGCGCCGGCTGCCCTACAATGGAGCCGCGATGGCGGCGGCCGAGCGGTAGCCAGGGGTGTCAGCTGAGGCGGTGGCGGCGGCAGCAGCAGCTTAAACCAAGACTACTGCCGTGCTCGCGCCCTCCTCCTTCCTGACTCCCCTCCCCCTCCAAGCCGGAGCGCAGCGTGCTGGGGGCCTGCGGGGTGGGGGTCGTGGAATTGGGACAGGGGGCGGGGCGGGGGTGGCCGTGGGGCTTGGGAGCCGGGCAAGGCCTGCTGGTGACCCTGCGCAACGTGGTGTCCGGATTGTGTCTTGCAGGCCGAAGCGACAGCCGAAGCCGTCCTCGGATGAGGGTTACTGGGACTGTAGTGTCTGCACCTTCCGGAACAGCGCTGAGGCCTTCAAGTGCATGATGTGCGATGTGCGGAAGGGCACCTCCACCCGGTGAGTCCAGAGCCTGCCCGGGGCACCGCCGGCCACCGGGTTGCGGCCAGAGGAGGCCCTTGCGGCTGCCGCCCCTTCCCGTGACACTCGCAGACCTGGCGGGGAGGAGGCCAGACTGAGGTGGTGGCCGTGATAGGAATTGGGTCAGATTGATCGCGACGCAGGCGATGGTTTGTGGTGAAGGGTAATTGAAGAGTGTAACATTTTTTGCTGCCAAGAGAGAATAAATTATTTAAGGGAGGCATTAGCTACTGCGATTTAATTCGTATCGCTGGGTGTAATGTTCCCCCTCCCATTCTGGGTATAATCATGTTGGCTGCATTGTTGTTAGTGTGTAGGAATCAAAGAAACCCTGAAGACCTTTTTAGGAGCAAAAGATGTAATTTAATTTCGTTCCTCAAAAAAAAAAAAAAAGTATCTGATTATATAATACACAATAGATTTAACTTCCTTTTTTAATGTAGATGTCTGGAAGGGTCAGATCAAGGTTTTGCTTAGTGTGTGTATTCCAATTTGCTAACATTTTATAAATAGATGGTTGGAGGTGAGCCCAGGCATGGACATATTTTTGCTGAAAGTATCCGAATATCTTTAGATTGATCAAATGGCAATCTATTAAACTATACAAGTAAGATTAAATAATCTGATTATTTTCAGTCTTTATTTTACTGTAAGCTTATAATAACTCAATCTTTTAGGAAACACTTAAGTTAATTAAGTGGATAAAGAAAATCATCCAGGAAATTCAAAGTCAGTGATATTCTTGATATGCCAGCACTTAGTTACAGAGTTTCTTCGCCTTTGTAGGAAAGTAGGCTTTAAATGAATTCATTATGATCCTGTTATTTATAGCCCGATATTTAGATAACATGTATTTTGATATTACAAAGTCTGTTGCAAACTAAATTATCACAAGAGTATAAGCATACTGATACGACATACCATCTAAAAAAAACTGACAATATTGACATTAGGTTTATATTCAGTAAAATTAGATTTATAAAAATGCAATATCCAGATTTTTAAACACCATTTAGAGTATTTCATAAAGTTTTAAAATGTAGATCCAGATATGGTTGACAATAATTTAAAATTTTAAGATTTGCTTAGTGAAGCTAGCTGCTTTTGACATGTCTTTTTGTAAATCATAATAGACTTTTTGCATATTATTCCCATTTACATTGGGTGAAATAGGAGCATTTTTCATGATATCCTTTAAAAAGTAAACTTTCAAACATCTTCGGAATTCAAGGGAATGTAACAGAACCAGTCTAATAAAAAAGTACCTATTTGCTAAAATGAATGTGGTAACTATTTTTGGACCCGTGATTTAAGCATTTTTGAAAAGTAGAATATCTTTATATTTTTATATCTGTATAAGGTTGGGTTTGGTTTAGATTATATTTATATATCTGTATTAGTACCTTGTACTTTTTAAACTGATCAATAAGCAATCTTCAGAAAATTTGGGTTTTGGAGACAGGAACTTTAAAGTGGAGACAGTTATTATAATCTTAATCTCTGGTACAATATTGTTGCTTTTTGTTGTTCCCTCTATTTTCTTGTAGCCTTTAGAAAAATACTGAAACTAGAAGAGCCTATATGTTTATTTGCAGGGACAGCAAGGAAGGGGGGAAGCTGGTGGCCTACTCCACAGCCAGTCTTGGGGTTAGAGGAACCCTGAGAAATAGAGTAGGTGGTGGCAGCTCAGAAGAGAAGAAACAGGCCGACTACCTGGCACCTGGAAGAAGAAGGAATATAGTGCACAGGGGAGTTGGCCCAGGACAGAGAAGTGGGCCTAGTTTAAAAGAGGCTTGAGGCCCACATGGGGGCCCCTGACATTTTTTACCAGTACATCTGAGCTCTTGTAGATCCAATTTTTAGTGGATTACTTGAGGAGGACTCAGAGAAGCATTGTCATTTGGATTGAAACTGAAGAGGCTCTGGGCAACTCACCAGAAGTCTAAGGGACACTCTGTTCCTAAAAGTAAGTGTTCTACACTACAACCCTCTCAGCTTCTTCCTCTCTCTGAATTGTCTCATCTCTTTTGATTTTGGCCGTAAGTTAAACCTAAGAGCTCTAATTTCTCTGTCTGTTATTTTCTTACCGCTGTTTCTGAAAATCAGAGTGGAATCCATGTTTGGATAGAACAATGGAGCAGGGCTTTGTTACTAGGGCAGATATTGATTACACCACAAAATATTGCCCTGTCTGGTAATGTTAGAAAATAAGATTAAAGGCCTGCAGAGCACTGTTGAGAAGCAGAAGTTCCAGTAGTTGGAAGAAATGTCTCTACAACGGACATTTTACATTAGCAGTTAAGGCAATTTTAAGGATAAGGTTGAGGATTACCAAAGCTGGATGGCTGCAGAGCAGAAAGATGCAGATTGCTAATGCCTTGTTTGCCACAGAAGGGACTTGCATTCCTTGGGTCATACTGACCTTTGAACTGATTCTTAGTGTCAAATGGGAGGCCAAGTCTAAGCCATCCCAGACATTTGAAAAATCTTTTCTTTCTAAACCTCCAGAGAAGAGGGAGTTTATGGTCTCCCTATAAAGTCTTCACTGACGCTTTTGTTTTCTTTAAAGAATATCTAGTTCAAATCCTTTATATTGCAACAGAACATCATTTCCTTTGGCTATATCCTAGGTCATGTTTTTCTGCAGAATAACTACATGGAATGAAATGACGTTATATTCATGGCAGTATTTTAAAATAAAATGTGATCTGATGTTTTAATTCCTAAATTGATAAATTATATTCTTTAAATTTAAACAGTTTCTGCAGTTGAACTTCAGTTTGGTACTTGCTGGCCTTAATTAGTTTAAATTTCATTAATCTTTTTTAATCCAGATTCTAAATAACTACATAATTCAAGTACCTCAGGTTTTCTGCATTTTGCTTTTGTGAACAAAAAATGATAAATGTTAAAATGACAGGAAAACATTTAAAAAAGAAAAAACTATGGTGACAAATTGTTATCAGCAGTACTACGTAGTCTCCTTAGTTCTTAAAAGGCAGGGAGGGTCTCAAAGATAAACCCAAGAAACTTTAAGAAATTGAGAAGCATTCTGAATCATCACAGAAAATGAAATATGTAGTATAGTGTGTGTGTAAGGATAGTACAATGTGTGATGATTGAGTTAGATTAGTATCTTATTGCCACTTTTTCATATAGGGATGGAAATTCCTGCTTAATTCAGATAGCAAATACTAAAAACAATAGTTATGAACCGTGATGTAAATGAGAACCTATAAAACACCTAGTTCGTAGCAGACTTTCTAGTGTAATTTCAAGTATAACTGGTAATATTATCTCTTCTCAGGCTAAACTGAAATAGTTCCCTTAGATTCCTGAGGTTTTATTTTAGAGAATGATGAAAAATATTTCACATGGTAGAAAGAGCACTAGGTATTGTGCTAGGAGTCTGGCAGCCGGGGTTCTTCTCTTTCCAGCCACTTCAATACCCAGCATTCAGAAATGTTTACGGAACATCTTATTTTATACAAGGGCTGAGCTAGGTCTTGGGAATACATTGGTGAGCAAAATACATGTTTTGGTTTCTTCTGTAAAATTTTATGATTTTGTCAAATCAGAATCACTCTGAATTATACCAGATTCTGTACATGAGGTAGTATTAGTAATTCTTTCCTTTCTGTATGGGCTGAAGAGGTAAACTTTACTCATTTAAAGAAAAATAGTTTTTCTAACTGAATACAGTGTTATGGTTAGGATCTTATTGTTGGTAAATAGAATGAATTATTTCAGCTTCTATAAAATGTATAATTTCTATAAAATTCACATTTTGAAGGAACCAATTATCTGATAAAACTCATTTCAATATCATCGTTGTCTTTTCAAACTTGCTTCCTATCTACTAATTTGAAGTTTGGCACAGATTCTCCTAGACTTTTAGGAATGGGAAAAAAAAATTGAGGACCATCTAAGTCAGTCCATTTTTCAGATATGCAGAGTTCCTGAGCCTCCCTCATCTGTCTGAGGAGCCTTTCCAGCTACCACACAGTTGTTCAGAGACTCCTTATTCTAGGAGGTTGGTTGGTTTGTTTGTTTTCTTCCCTATATCTTGGATAAGAGTAGTTATATGGTTATAGTGTTTACAGAAAAATTTTGAAAATGATTGCATTTGGATAGTCTAGAGTAGTGGTTTTCAAAGTGTGACTGAGGAACCATGGAGTTCCCTTCTGTGATCATTTTAAGAAGATGGTGAGGGTCACACTATTTTCATAATCATTCTAAAATTTTTTTTCTGCCTTTTTCACTGTGGTGACACTTGCAGTAGTGGTACAGAAGCAGTGGCGGGTAAAACTGCTGGCCTCTTAGCATGAGTCTAAGCAGCCATGCCAAATTGGTACAGTCATCGTAATCTTTACTACCATGCACATGCAGCAAAAATAATGTCAGCTTCATTTAGTGTCTCTGATGAAGCAGTAAAAACTAGTAATTTTGTAAAGTCTCATGTCTTTTAAATACTCTATTTCATTAGCTAAGAAGTACATGTAAAGCACTTTTACTTCATAGTAGAGTAGAGTGGTTGATTCAACAGAAAGGATTTGTTTAGTGGTTTTAGTTGCAAACAGAAGTAGTGGTTTTTTTCCCCGAAGAACATCATTTTTACTTGAAAGAATGCCTGACAAACTATGATTGTTCAGACTTGGATATTTAGCAGATATTTTCTCAAAAATGAGAATAGTGAGTCTGTCACTTCAAGGAAAACAATTGATAGTATTTGTTGCCAATAATAAGTGAGCTTTTGAGTGAAAATTAGAGTTTTTGAAAACTTACAGTCACTACAGTGAATTTAAGAACTTCCCAGTATTTTAAAGATGAGCTCGTGTGGTAATGTCAGTGAATGTAATTCCTGATATTTTATCATGAAATTTGTCAGTACTTGGAAGATCCCTGTAACTCAGTGACCCCGTATTTCCCAATAACCTATGTATGTTGTTACAAAACCATGCGTGGATATAATCCATTCAAAGTACTAAATGAACCAGTGGGTTTTGAGGGAACACTGTGAAAACTTCCTTGATGTGGTTTCAGGTTTCACATGCAGCTAACTTTTGAGAAACAACTACTTGTGTTTTTTTGTCATACCAAAGAAGAATATCCGCAATTATCTGAAAATGTCACAGGTGGGCACAGGTAACTAGGTTCTTGGTGATCGCAGACAAAGAATTGAACTGAACAGAGTTGAAAGAGAGAGAGGGGATTCATTAAACGATAATATGCTCCACGGAACATGGGAGCAGGCCAACTCCCAGCAGAGATTGACCTCGGGCTGGAGGAATTCTGTTCTTATAGGGCAGGTCCTTCCTTGCTAGTTTTGGCGGGCTTTTATGTACAAGTAGTTGTATTATTTTAAACCTACTTGTGCATGTGATCTCCCGTGATTTTCCTTGATTGGCCCCTGGAGAAGGGGGTCGCACAATGTTAATTTATTATAATGCCATTATAATGAAGCGTGGGTCATGTAGCATGTTCTATGAAGTTGCATTCTTGAGTCACCATGATTCAGCAATTTTCCGGAAAGCAGGAACAACCGGTCTTAGAACAGGGTCTCTGTCCTGTATGGATGTCCTTTATCTTAGGCCTGGGAAACCTCTGGAGTTTCCTCTTTCCTATCTCCTGCCTCAACTTGGCTATTAAAATACTCCTCTATTATTTCAACTACATATTTGTGGGAGTCCAGTTTTCTTCATATTGAACCAAAACAACATTGTGCAACAAAATGAATGCAGAAATAGATATGATAATCCATATATGTTCTGTTATGCCAGATGTTAAGAGGTTTTCAAAAATATACAAATGCCACACTCTTCATGCAAAGTTATCTTTGTCTTGGAAGATAGAGAATTTTTTCCATAAAACATTATTTATGTCAATATGTGACGTGCTTTTGTTCGTTTTTAAATGCTAAAATATGTATTTTTTTCTCTTTTGATTTCTAGTAAAGTTTTATTTCTTGACAGATAAGATCTACATAAACAAAAGTTCTTTTAACTTTTGATAGTGTAAGGAGATCCTGAGACCAAAAAATTTATGAACTGCTTGGTCTAGAGTTTTACTAACTTGGTTTCTACAACAACTGGTTTCCTTCAGCAGCATTCTTTTCCTTTCTTTATCCTTTGTGGAGTAGATCTCTCTGATAACATAGTGACCTAATTGTTAAACTCAGTGGCTTAATCTCAGTCTTCTTTCTCTGTCACTTCCCAATATTTGATATTGGTAACTGCCTTTTTAAATTGAAATTCTTCTTTTCATTTGTAACACTAATTTTTCCTAGTTTTCCTTTTACATCTCTTAAAATCAATTTATGCCTACCTCAACCTGGCTTCTTCTCTTTATATGTGGCACAAACTTTCTGGAACCTAAGCTCAAAACTGTCATTGACTCATTTTTGATTCTAACTCATCATCATCCCTTAATGTTCAGTCTTTCTCTGGATTTTTTCTCATATCAGTCCTTTTCCCAATTTATGTAGCTGTAGTTTAGAAACCCATATTATTTGTTTTATGAGTTATTGAACAAATCAGTCTTTTCTCCAGAATGCTGTGTTATCTTCAGTATATATTTTTTTGAAAACTATGTAATTATGTTAGCCCTTGTATTAAAAATAAATAGAGACTCCATTTACTCCTGAATAAATGTTGAGCTCCTGAGGATGGTATTTGAGACAATAATAAGCTCTTCCTAAACTACTTTCCTAGCTTCATTTTCTGCTGTATATACCAACCAATCTTACGCTGCATTAGCAATGAAGTATTTTGATCAGATAGTACTTAAGAGAAACCCTCTGGGATTACCCTCAGCCCAACTCTCATATTGACTTCTTCTATCTATGTATATATAATTATTCCTAGGTGATCACCATATAGTGCTATTTTCTAGATATTTATCTGCCCTACCAGGTAGGATCTGACTTATTCACTTTGGTATCCCCAGAAGATAGTAAAGTAGGCATTGTAGGCATTTAAACTTTTTCAATTAATGTTTTCTTCTTTTAATTTGACTATTGTAATTTGACATCTGACATTGGTTTTCCAATAACTGTGTTTTTAAAAATATTAGCAGGCCATTTTGTTCATAATTTCTAGGTATATATTAGTTGTTTTAACATGAGTGTCACAATTTTGCTTTGTATTTTGATGCTGTATTATTTGATTAAAAGCACAATTTTTACAGTTAGACTGGTAACAGATGAGTAACTGAGTTTTAGTTTCTTTATCTTTAAATGTGACAGTGGTATTTTTATAACACAACAATGTTATAACACAATGTATGTTTTATTGAAAAATTTTTAAGGTTTTATTTATCTTTATAGAGAGAGGAAGGAAGGGAGAAAGAGAGGGAGAAAAACATCAGTGTGTGGTTGCCTCTTGCACACCCCTATCTGGCAACCCAGCCCACAAACCAGGCATGTGCCCTGCCTGGGAATCCAACTGGTGACCCTTTGGTTCGCAGGTGGGTGCTCAATCTGCTGATCCATACCAGCCGGGGCAATATATGGTTATTTTGAAGATTAAATTAGAATATACTTGAAGAATTTAGCATGTCTTACTTTTTCTATTACCATACTTATTTTATTTGTTCTTGTCATGTATATTCTTAAAAACATGTATGAAAATAGAAAATATACTTTTCTTCTCAGTTTTTGAACATTTTTAAAAAGATTTTATTTATTTACTTTTAGAGAGATGGGAAGGGAGGGAGAAAGAGAGGGAAGGAAACATCAGTTGTGTGAGAGATACATCAATCAGTTACCTCTCACATGCCCCACTACTGATGACCAGGCTGGCAACCCAGGCTTGTGCCCTACCTAGAAATTGGAATGGTGACCTTTTGGTTTGCAGGCTGGTGCTCAATCCACTGAGCCACACCAGCCAGAGCTGTATTTGAACATTTTTAGCTTTATCACTTTTTAAGTTGACATACAATGTTATATTTGTCTCATGTTTTATTATTGTTTTAAAGTTGACATTTTATTATTATTTTAAAGATGAAATATTTATTTATTTTAAAGATATTATGTGAATACCTTAGCATTTTTAAGGTTTAACTTTGGAAAGTTTTGTTTTTTATTTTTATTATCTCATTTACCACCACTTATTTAGGTCTTGTTATCCAGACTATTGCAATTTATATATTATAGCTAAAAATGAGAAGTATTCTGCTGAAGTCAAGAAAGATTATAGATAGCATATTATATATTTTATTTCTCCACTAAACTATAAGTTCCCCTTTGAATTAATTTTTTGGCATGTGTATGTACTGCTCCATTTTAAAAATCTTTATTGTATATTTTTCAGTTACCATTTAGACCCCTTATAATCTCCTCCCACCAGCAATCACCACACTGTTGTGCATGTCCATGAGTCCTTTTTGCTCAATCTGTCTACTTTGATCCCCTTCCCCCACTAGCTGTCATCTGTTCTCCATCTATGAGTCTGTCTCTGTTTTGCTTATTAGTTCAGTTTGTTAGAGTCTACATATGAGCGATATCATACGGTATTTGTCTTCTCTGACTGGCTTATTTCACTTAGCATAATGTTCTCCAGTTCACCCATATTATTGCAAAGGGTAAAATTTTCTTCTTTTTTTATGGCTAAGTACTGTTCCATTGTGTAAATGTTCCATGATTGTTTTATCCACTCATCTATTGATGGACTCTTGGGCAGCTTCTATATCTTGGCAATTGTAAATAATGCTGCAGTGAACATAGGGGTGCTTATGTTCTTTCGAATTAGTGTTTTGGGTTCCTTCAGATATATTCCCAGAAGTGGGACCACTGGGTCAAAAGGCAGACCTATTTTTAATTTTTTTGAGATATCTCTATATTGCTTTCCATAGTGGCTGCACCAATCTGCATTTCCACCAACAGTGCAAGAGGGTTCCCTTTACTCCACATCCTTGCCAGTGCTTGTAATTTGTTGATGATAGCCATTCTGGCAGGTGTGATGGTATCTCGTTGTGAAAAATCACAATTTGTGTTTCTCTGATAATTTGTGTTTCTCTGATGATTAGTGATGTTGAGCATCTTTTCATATGTCTGTTGGCCATGTGTATATCCTCCTTGGAGAGGTGTCTATTCAGGTCCTTTGCCCATTTTTTACCTGGATTGTTGGTTTTTTGGTGTTGAGCTTTGTAAATACTTTATATATTTTGGATATTAACCCCTTATCCAGATGTATTGGTGAATATGTTCTCCCATTCTGTGGGTTGTCTTTTTATTTTGTTGATGATTTCTTTTGCTGTGCAAAACTTTTTGGTTTGATTTAGTGCTATTTGTTTTTATTTTCTTTTGCTTCCTTTGCCTGGGGAGATATATCTGATAAAATATTGCTATGAGCAATGTCTGAGATTTTACTCCCTGTACTTTCTTCTAAGATTTTTATGGTTTCAGGTCTAATATTTAAGTCTTTGATTCTTTTTGAATTTATTCTTGTGTGTGGTATAAGAGGGTGGTCTAGTTTCATTTTTCTGCATGTATCTGTCCAATTTTGCCAACACTATTTATTGAATAAACTGTCTTTCTCCCATTGTATGGAATTGCATTGAATCTCTAGATTGCTTTGGATAGTATGGACATTTTAATGATGTTAATTCTTCCTGTTCATGAACATAGTATGTGTGAATTAATTTTTAAAGTTAAGATGTTGATATTGAGGGTCTATTAAAAATATAAAGTATACTAAAACTATGTAGACAGATTTGTTGTATTGGAGATTGTGTAATTGAAAAATACTGTATTTTGCTGTATATAATGCACACCCATGATTTTGGTCCAGATGTGCAGGAAAGATCTTTTAATTTTTTTATTTAACTGTTTGTTTATTTATATTTGGATACTTGTTTTTGTATTATAAAGGAATTTTAGCATATATTTTTGAACATATTATAGTACAAGAGATTTTACGTAACAAACACAAAACATAAGAACAGATAGAAGGTACAAGAAATTTTATGCTTTGTTGCAAGTTCATCATAAGATCAGCAAAATAGATTAACATATTCCAGTGTATTATTTTGCATACAGATATTGTTATTGCTTTCTATAGTTACACTTTTTACACATAAACATAAATAAAATAATTTAAAACATTTATGTAGATACAGAATTTTTACTACCCATGTATAAGGTTCATCTTTATTTTCCCTTCAGAAACTTGGGCAAAAGAGTGTGCATTATACACAACAAAATATGGTAGTTTAGAATTCAGAGTTTTCATTTGTTTGAATCATACTGAGTTTAAAATTAATGGAACTTGCCCTAGCTGGTGTAGCTCAGTGGATTGAGCACAGGCCTGTGAACCAAGGCATTGCTGGTTTGATTACCAGTCAGGGCACATGCCTGAGTTGCAGGCCATGTCCCCAGTAAGGGGTGTGCTAGAGGCAACCACACATTGATGATTCACTCACTCTCTTCCTCCCTTGCCCTCTCTCTAAAAATAAAATAAAAAATAAAATTAATGGAACAAATTAAATTGAATTATAATGAAATTTGAGCTCATTATTACATTCTGATTGAGGTGGTATTGCTTATCTATGAACTTACTACTTTCAAAGATAGATAAATTATACAAATCAGCAGACACTGAACAACTACAGAAATTGGCGACATTAAGTACTTCATTGTGTACTTCTTTACTACATAATTGTCCAGAGTCAGGCTAACAAGATTAGTTGCTGATATCTTTTTTAAAAATTATTTTATACTGAGTATGCTACTACAGTTTCAATTTTCCCCCATTGCCCCCTCCAGCCAGCCTCCTCACTCCCTTAGGCAATCTCCACACCATTGTTTATGTCCATGGATCATTCATATAAGTTCCTTGGCTACTCCATTTCCTATACTGTATTTAACATCCCTATGGCTGTTCTGTAATGGCTATTTGTACTTCTTAATCCCCTCACCTCTTCACCCATTCCCCCACGTATCCTCCCATCTGGCTACTGTTATAACCCTCTCTGTATCCATGATTTTGTCTCTGTTCTTCTTGTTTACTGTATTTTTTAGACTTGTGTTGATAGACATGTATTTTTTGCCATTTTAATGTTCATAATTTTGATCTTCCTCTTTTTTTAAGTAAGTCCCTTTAACATTTCATATAATAATGGTTTGGTGATGATGAACTCCTTTAGTTTTTGCCTGGGGAGCTCTTTATCTGTCCTTTGATTCCAGATGATATCTTTGCTTCATAGAGCAATCTTGGCTGTAGGTCCCTGCTTTTCATGACTATTACTATTTGTTGCCAGTCCCTTCTAGCCTGCAAAATTTCTTTTGTGAAATCAGCAGACAACTTTATGGGAACTCTTTTGTAGGTAACTCTCTGCTTTTCTCTTGCTGTTTTTAAGATTCTCTCCTTATCTTTAATCTTAGGTATTTTAATTATGATGTGTCTTGGTGATGGAGTTTTTTGCATTCATCTTGTTTGGGATCCTCTGTGCCTCCGGACTTGCGTGTCCATTTCTTTCACTGAATTAGGGAAGTTTTCTTTCATTATTCTTTCAGATAGATTTCCAACTTCTTGTTCTTTCTCTTCTCCTTCTGGAACCCTTATGATGCAGATGTTGAAATGCTTGAAATTGTCCCAGAGGCTGCTTACACTATCCTTTTTTTTGATTTGGTGGTTTTTGCTTTCTTCTGTTCCATATCGTTGATTTGATTCTTGTCTTCACCCACTTTACTATTGTTTGCCTGTAAATTGTTACTTATTTCAATTACTGTAAATTGAATCCTTTGTTTCTGACTGGATCTTTTTTATGTTGAGGTTCCTCTCGAAGTGCCTTGAGCATCCTTATGACTAGTGTTTTGGACTCTGAATCTGATAGGTTGCTTACCTCCATTTTGTTCAGTTGTTTTTCTGGAGTTTTGATTTGTTTTTTCATTTGGGCCATGTTTCTTTGTCTCCTCATTTTGGCAGCCTTCCTGTGTTTGTTTCCATGTATTAGGTAGAGCTGCTATAATTTCCTGTTTTGGTAGCATGTCCTGATGTATTAGGTGTCCTGTAGAATCCACTGGCACAGCCTGCCCCATCACCCAAGCTGGGTGCTTAGGGTGTGCCTTTGTGTGGGTCAAGTATTCCCTCTTCTTGTAGTTGAGCCTTGATGGCTGTTGACACATCAGTGGGAGGGATTTACCCAGGCCAGTTAGCTGCAAGGACTGGCTGTGACTACTGACCACTAACCTCCACCCTCCATGGATGATCAGCTGTGTGGGGGCAGGGTGGTGATGCTCCAGTGTTGTCTGTAGCTGTCAAATGGGTGCACAGGCTTTAGGGTTTCCCTCATGGTGTAGACCAAGGTCAGCCCCCACCTATGTTTTGCCTAGGGCCACCCTGTCTGAGTTGTAAAGCCCTCTGAGATGGCAGCCACTTGTACTGGGCTTGGAGATTCTCTGGCAAAGCCAATTGGTGAATCTAGGATGGCTGATGCTAGAGTCAGGCCTGGGGCCACTTAGCAAGAAGAGGGTTCACTAAGTCTGGCTCTTGTTTGTTTGAGGGGATTTAGGAAGTTGTGAACCTTGAGGCAAGGCCAGCCATTCATATGGAAAAGCAGTTTGGTTGGGCCTGTAAGTTGGGTTGGACAGTCTCTGGGGGTTTCCAGGGCATAGTAAATAATGCTAGCCAGATTGTGGGAGTGTCAGATATGGCACCAACCTGTTAGCTCTGTGGCCCTGTGCAGGGAGGCTTCAGAAAAGGGACAATGGCCCCTGTCCCCCTTTCTGTCTGGGAGAACGCTGTCCGCCAGTTGTTCCCACCTTGATTCCAGACACTTCAGTTTCTCCGTTTGCCACTGGTGCCTTTCAAGCTGCTATCTCAGTTCTGGAACTAAGACGGAGTGAGTCTGAGTAAGTCTGTGTGTGGATTCTTTAAGAGGAACTGCTTGAGACTCTTCTACCAACTCAGTCCCTGTGGTTTTTGAGCCTGAAGTGATGGGGTCTTATCTTCCTTGCACTGGAACCCTGGGCTGAGTGGCCTGGTGTGGGGCTGGATCCCTTGCTCCTGAGATATCCTTCCTCAATTTTTATCAGAGACACATGGATTTGGGACCTGCCTGTTCTGTATCTCTGCCCCTCCTACCAGTCTTAATGGATGTAGTTTCTTTAATTCTGTAGTTGCCAGACTTCCCTTCTACTTGATTTCTGATGGTTCTGAGTGATGGTTGTTCTGTATTTTAGTTGTAATTTTGATATGGTTGTGCGAGGAGGCTAGCCCTGTTTACCTATGGTTACCATCTTTGTTGTTTAGATTTTATTTTTTGAGAGAAGGGAAGGGAAGGAGAAAGAGGAAGACAAACATCAATGCACCAGAGAGACTGCCCCTCACATGCCCCCATTCAGGGACCTCCCTGGTCTTATCCCTCAACCCAGACATGTGCCCTTACCAGGAATCAAACCAGAGATCTTTTGGCCTGCTGGGTGATGCCCAGCCCACTGAGTCAGGGTGTTGCTGTATCTTTCTAGGATTTCATTGTCATTTTGCCTGCGTAGTTAACTGTTTAATCTTCAAGACCCAGTTCACATGTCTATCCCGTGATATTTTCCTAGGGACATCCCAAACTTGCCTTCTCTTGTGTCTTTTGTGCATACCTCCGATTGTGTTCTCCATCTAGCTTTACCATTTACTCATAAATCCAGTGTTGATTTTTGCTTTCTCGGGAAGCTCAGTATTCTTTCTTGAGGACAAATAATCACAAATGACTTCCGGCCAAGATGGAGGTGTAGGTAGATACACTTTGCCTCCTCACAACAGGAAAAGAAGGACAACAGACAATTTAAAAACAAAAACAGCCAGAACTGCCAGAAAATAGAACTGTATGGATGTTTGACAACCAGGGAGTTAAAGAAGAAACATTCATCTAGACTGGTGGTAGGGGTAGAGATGGGCAGTGGGGCGGAGAGGACTCAAGGCAAGTCTGTGGCTGGAAGACCTGGTGGTCCCACATTTTTGTGTGGGTAAACTGGGAGTAACAATTGTGGAGCGAGACAGACTGCACAACCCAGGGTTCCAGCGCAGGGATATAAAACCTCAAAACCTCTGACTGAAGAAACCTGTGAGGGTTGAGGTGACAGAAGAAACTCTTAGCTTCATAGGAGAGTTCATTGGAGAGACCCCAGGGTCCTGGAACACTCACAAACCCACGCCCCTGGGAATCAGCACCAGAAGGGCCCAATTTGCTTGTGGGTAGCAGGGGAAGTGACTGAAAGCCAGCCGAGAGCCAAGCAAGGAGCGTTGTTCCCTTTCTGACCCCTCCCTCACAGATAGTACCACAAGGGTAGCGGTGTGGATTGCCCCACTGTTGTGAATACCTAAGACTTTGCTCCTTATACATAACAGGTGTGCCTAGACAAAAATAGGCCCAAATGAAAGAACAGATCAAAGTTCCAAAATAGACCTAAGTGATGAAGAGATAGCTAACCTATCAGATACACAGTTTAAGACACTGGTAATCAGGATGCTCGCAGAATTGGTTGAGTATAATCGCAAAATAGAGTAAGAAGTGAAGGCTATACAAAGTGAAATAAATGAAAATATATGGGGAACCAACAGTGATGGGAAGGAAATCGGGACTGAGATCAATGGTTTGGACCAGAAGGAAGAAATAAACATTCAACCAGAAAAGAATGAAGAAACAAGAATTAAAAAATATGAGGAAACGCTTAGGAACCTCTGGGACAATTTTAAACGTTCCAACATCCAAATCATGGGGTACCAGCAGGAGAAGAGGAAAAACAAGAAATTGAAAACTTATTTGAACAACTAATGAAGGAGAACTTCCCTAATCTGGCTAAGGAAGTAAATTTCCAGGACATAGAGGAAGCTCAGAGAATCTCTAACAAGTTGGGAAGCACACACCAAAGCCCATGATGATTACATTACCCAAGATTAAAGATAAGGAGAGAATCTTCAAAGGAGCCAGAGAAAAAGAGACAGTTACCTACAAAGGAGTTCCCATAAGACACTCAGCTGATTTCTCAAAAGAAACCTTGCAGGCAAGAAGGGGCTGGAAAGAAGTATTCCAAGTCATGAAAGGCAAGGACCGACATCCAAGATTACTCTATTCAGCAAAGCTTTCATTTAGAATGGAAGGGCAGATAAAGTGCTTCCCAGATAAGGTCAAGTTAAAGGAGTTCATCATCACCAAACCCTTAATATATGAAATGTTAAAGGGACTTATCTAAGAAAAAGAAGATAAAAAATACGAACAGTAAAATGATAACAAACTCACAAGTATCAACAACTGAACCTAACAAAAACAAACTAAGGAAATCACTAGAACAGGAACAGAATCACAGAAATGGAGATCACATGGAGGTTCTATCATCGGGGAGGGAGAGGGTGGAGAATGGGAGAAAAGGTATAGGGAATAAGAAGCATAAATGTTAGGTTCAAAATAGACAATGGAGGTTAAGAATAGTATAGGAAATGGAGAAGCCAAAGAACTTATATGTACAGCCAATCATGAACTAAGATGAGGGAATACTGGTTGGATGTGGGGTACAGGCCAGAGGGCAGTAAAGGGCAGAAAAAAATGGGACAACTGTAATAGCATAATCAATAAAATGTATTTAAAAAAATTTTAAAAAAGGAAAAAATAATCAGGAGGATGGCTGTTTGGTTAATGTCATGAGAGGAACTGTATTCTCTTTCTAATATCTGCATATTCAGTCCCTCAGAATCAACTTGTGATGTTTTTATATAACTTAGCATGCTACAGTTCTGTTATATATATATGCATTTACCTGTTATGCCGTCAGTTTCTAAGGGAAGTAATGAGCTTTTCATTATCTTTTACAAATATGGTTGACAAGGTGCCTGGGAGGTAGTAAGTGTTCAATCAAGGTTTGTTAGAAGAGAATCATAGGTTCTTATAAGAAAGGTTGGCCTGGTTGGTGTGGCTCAGTGGAGTGAGTGCTGGTTTGGGTTCCACAGGATTGCTGGTTCAATCCCCAGTCAGGGCACATGCCTGGGTTGTGGGCCAGGTCCCCAGTAGGGGTGTGTGAGAGAAACCACAATGATGTTTCTCTCTCTTTCTCCTTCTCCCCTCTCTCTCTCTAAATAAATAAAGTCTAAAAAAGAAAAAGAGGAAAATTTATTTATTTAAAAAAAAATAAATTTTGAAAAAGTTGAAATTCTGATGCAGGTTGTATAAGTCTTTATTTGGAAAAGAACCCTGCTGTATACATGTGTGACTTATTGGAAGTAAATAGAAGTGAACAAAATTTCTGGAGTTCTATAAATGCTTATTGGACTCCTAGCAGATGCTAGGAGTTATATTAGCACTGTGGAATTATGGATGAGACCCAGTTCCAGCTCCCTGACAGTTTGAATTCTTCTCACAAAGAAGATAGAAAATATCATGAAGGAGTAAACAGAAGGAATTTAAAACTAATTTTCTAACATAGCCCTAGGTTTTGGAGAAGTCCTGTGCTCAAATTAAGTATGAAATCAGTTAATGCTGTTGCCATTATCAGTAAAACACTTTTTTCCTTTTTATTGAATTTATCGGGAAGACACTGGTTAACAAAATCCTACAGGTTTCAGATGCACAATTCTACAACACATCATCTATACACTGCATTGTGTGTGCACCACCCCCAATCAGGTCTCTGACCATCACCATTTATCCTCCCCATACCCTCCTCTACCTACCCCTGGTAAAGCACTTTTGATAAATGTGCTTTTAATGTCATGGCCAATTTCTAATTTGATGGATTACCCTTCTCCTAAGAAATTTCAGCCAAATGAAGCTGCCACTTCATTGCTGGGTGAAACTTTCTTTTTCTGCCTTTGTATATATGCAATATATCTATATCTATATCTGTATCTATATATATGTATGTGTATATGTATGTGGGTATAAATGTATATGTCTTTAAAAGAAACTAATTTTTTGGTATAATAGTTATATAGTTGAAGATTTCAGAAGACTAAAATGATTACTTGCCTGTGACATAGGATGTTATAGGCTGTGAAATTTATACATACTTCATGCTTACTCATTCCAGAATCTGCCTTTTTTTGGGAATAAATTACTTTCGAAATAGGACCACATTATTAAATTTAATGTGTGTTTTTTCATGTATCTTATTGGTTGTAGTGGCAATGGTGCTCAGGTTTTTTCTTTTCTTTAAAAAGCATTGCCTGGAAGATTTAATGAGTCAATTTCTGTAAAGCTGTTTCATGGTGGTTTACACATAGTAAGTGCTCACTAAATGGTAGCCATTACCAGTAAGTGTGTATTTGAAAAAATATAATTTATTACTGCCAAATTAATTTTTAGTTACTATTGGTCATTTGTGGGGGGTGTAAATTCTGTAAAAGCAATATCTTTAAATTGTCATTTATGTAATACTGTATTGTATTCAGAATTCTTTCCTATATATCTTTACTTTGCTCATCAAACCACCTCACCTAGAGGAAAGGAAGATGATCATCTCATCATAGATTTAGTGTTAGCACCTGGATTGGAGCTCAGGTTGTTTGACTGGTTGATCTTTTCACCCTTCTACCTCTGATAAACATGTTTATAAAACAGTCCTGTTTGGGCAAAAGGTTTCTTTGCTTATTCCTCTTTCCTTCAAGGTTAGATGTAGGGCCACCATGCTTTGGTAGAAAGATTAGCATTCTGTGAGGTTTCAAGTTTTGTTCAAGGATTTAATGAAACCTTAGGGGGTTTTTTGAAAGACACATTTTCCTGAAATAATCATTTTTTATGGGTTGTAATTTTACTGGTATTACAAGTATATAAAATATGTCATAGTGACTTGATAAATTAATTCATTTAATAAATATTGAACACTTACAGTGTTTTTATTTATTGGCTTTCATGTTTGCTAAAATCTCCGTCTTTTGATATATGATGTAATTGGTAAGCATCTGTGTTTTTTTAGATTTTATTTATTTTTGGGAGTGGCAGAGGGAGAAAGAGAGGGAGAGAAACATCATTTTGTGTTTGCCTCTCATGTGCCCCGCAGTGGGGACCTGGTTGGCAACCCAGGTATGTGCTCTGATTGGGAATCAAACCAGCGACCCTTTGGTTCACAGGCCAGCACTCAATCCACTGGGCCACACCAGCCAGGGTGATAATCATCTATTTGAAAAGATTTAGTATGCACTTCATTCTGTAATATTGTTTACTGTGGAAAATTACAGAATTACTGAAAATTTCAGAGCTGGAGGGAACCTTTCAAGAGCTGCCATAATATTTAATCATTTCTTGGAGACAGGCTAGTTTTTATTACTTAGAACCTAGTGGTAGAGGGATACAATAGTCTTCAGAGGGAGTATCTTGAGGCATTTCAGGTAGAGATGTTTGCATTAAAACTTTTGAAATGGGTTGTGGCCACTATTGTTTGCAAACCCTTCTTGATTAGAAGTTTCAACTCAGTTGTGGTACTATCTTAGACTGCCAGGTGACATGTAGCAATCTGCTGAGCGCGTTTTTTTGTATTTGGTGGAATTCATGATTCTAGCCTACCATCATCTTGGCAGGTAAGAAACATGCCAGAAAAGATTGTGCCTTGTTCAAGGTCAATATGCAGTTAGTGTCAGATTCAGGTATTTGGATTTCTAGTCCTTTTTATTACCTTGCTATGGTAGCATTTTAAATTTGCTAGCCACGTGACTACAGAAAGATTCTTTGTAAATTCAGTATCCCTAGATCTAGTGCTATACATCTTGGTAACTTCAAACATTATCCTACTACTTAAAACTAATATAATAAGAACTTATGTTAAAATCTGGGCTTGCTCTATAATGAATGAAAAACAAAATAACTGATTTTCCTAATGTTAACTAATATTTTTGAAGTACAAATATAAACAAACTTTATTTTGATGTCTTTTATAGTAATATTAATTGTGTTGTGTATCCTGTCTTTGATATCATAATATTTCTTAGAATCCCAATAAATATTATTTTTCCTTTATTCATGATGTAAATACTAAGAATCACTAATAGTATAATTAATAATTAATTTGATTATATGTGTATATATGGATGTGTGTGTATGATAAAGTTTATTCAGCCCTTTGACAATTTTTAGGCATGAGTTAGAGCACTTCATTTTTAGATGTTTTATAATTTGATCCAAGGTACTTTGCACAATATTGTACTTTTATTGGATATACTAGGAATGATTAACTTACAGCAGCAGCAAGTAGGTAATATTTGATGCGAGAGAAGTAGTTGTTCAAGAAGTAGAGCTCTGGGTGTTTTTGCAGAGTAGGCAAAGTTGTTTTGGTCTTTTTTTGTCTTTTTCCATCCCTTTTTGCTCTTTACTTTTGTTTCCCCAAGGCCCTAAATCTCCTCACTAATGTTTGTTCCTAGCCTGTGTTCTAGCCTATTCTAAAATGTTCTGATTCCTTCGTTTTCCTTACTCTACCAATAGCTTTTCCTTTACTGGAAAACCATAAGGCAAGGTTATTTTATGCCTTATGTAAATCTGAATAAAGGAATCCTTTCAAATGTAAATAACCTAATCATGGTGGATAGAGTTTTTTTTCCTTAAGAAAATAACTCTCTGATGACAAAAGTATTCCATACTCATTGATGATACCAAAGAATAAAGAACTATAAGGAGGAAAATGGTATATGCCTCATCATCACCAGCCAGAGACAGCTACTTATTAAAGTGTTGTGTTTTCTTTTCTGTCTTTTTACATGTAGATATTAGCATTTAAAAGTGGTAATTGAGGTATCTCTTTGGAAAAATGGGAGGAAGGAAGAGACTTTTAAATCATTGGTCTTTTCTGACTTCTCATGACTGCTTTCACCTTACGTGATCCTCTGTGGTCCAGTGTGTTTCACAAACTCTATCCTTAGGGAATGCTCTTTGGAAACAAGAAGTCCACAAAGTTTGGGAAATACTGCATATCATACCTTAGTGAAATTTAATAAAGTTTCTGAGAAGTCCTCTGGTAGAAAAACTTGTTTTATTTAATTGAGCAGTTCTCAATCTTACATGACCAGAACATGTTGGGGCATACTGTTCTGTAGACCCTTGCTATTGAAGTTGGTTCAAAGACCAGTGGTATTGGCATCACTTGGGTGTTCATTAGAAATGAAGAATCTCAGGCCCCTACCAAGGACTTACTGAGTCAGAACCTGCATTTTAACAGGATCCCTAGATTATACATATGCACATTAAAATTTCAGAAGCACTCCTCTAGTTTTTTTCAGGTAAGATAATGAGCTGGGCAAGGTTCTCAGGTGTACATTCCACTTCCCCCCTTTATTGTGTGTGCGTGTGCATGTGTGCAGGCACAGTTGGGAGTAAGAGTGTGTTTGTGGGCATGTGTGCATATACAGGCATGTGAGTGTGTGGGTGTGTCTCTTTGTATGGTGTCCCTTCTCTGTTTGGCCAATACTTCCCTCATGAACTTTTGTGTCCAAAAATGCCCTTTCTATTAATACCTTCTTTTCTTTTATTCCTGCTTCTATGTATTTATGTACAACCATACATTTCTTCAACCATACAGCTCATTCAGGGCTGGCTTTGGAATCCTGTGAGAGAGCAAGTTGTTGGAAATTAAGGAGAAGGAGGAGATGGATTTGCTAGTTATGATCAGGGAACAAGTTTGTTGGGGTAAAAGGGAGCTGGCCTTCCCTCAGAAGGGCTCAGGGGCTTTGAATTGTGTTGATTGGAACCCTAAGGTCTCACAGAATTGTCTCATTGACGAGCAAGCAAGGGGGCTCTCTGCTCCCCATTCCACTTCAGCCAGACCACCTGCTCTCTTATACATTTTCTTTATTAGGATTTGTCTGATTTTTATTTCTTGAAGGTGTTTTGCTATCAAACCATTATTTTGGAAATCACCGCCCTGGTTCATCAGTTTAGCTTTCTATAACTCAGATTCTTCTGTTAAGTACAGACTGGGTTATTGTGACTATTCTTAGCCTCACATTTCAAAGGGAAGTGCTGATAATGAGCTTTGTATAGTGGTGGGGAGATTTGAAGCTTTCTTTGTGAAAAGCCTTTCTCCTTTCTTTCCTGAATCCTTCCTTTCTTCTCACTCATCTTCTTAAACACTTTGCTCTTTTTCTAAGACCTGGGGGGCGGTAAAGCCCTGAGCTACATAATCTGATTAGATGAGTAATGAGCAATGCAATTTATAGATGAAAAATACTAAATTCATAATATCATCAAATTGTACTTTTTCATAAAATTTAATAAGACTATTCCATTATCTATGAGAATCTGGTTATCAAATTTAGTCACTATTCCCAAGTTGCCAATTTTCCATAAACATAATGTTTTTGTCACACATCATTTTTCTGTATTATTCCTTGGTAATTTACATTTTAACTGTAATCTTGCTGTCCTCCAATTTTATAGAATTTCATTACATATCAGTATTTTTAGTGCAGGAGAATATACCTAGTTATATTTTTTCAAATACATATTTAGCTTAACTTTTTGTGTGTATTCAGTATAATAAAAGAAAACAAAAAATAACTTCAGTATTTAATAATTCTCTACAATTATGTCATATAGTGATGTGAAGAGTTTAGACTCTGGAGTCCCACTGTTTGGGTTTAAATATTCCTCTTACCACTTACTGTCTGTGTGACCTTTAAGAGCCTCAGTTTTTTTATTTGTAGAACGGAGATAAAAATAACACCTGATAGGGTTGTTGTGAGGATTAAATGAGATAATTCTTGGAAAGTACTTGGCACAGTGCCTACTGTATAGTAAGTCCTCAAAAAATGTTAGCTAATAACATCAAATACACAAGTGGTAATATAATTCATATAGGGGTATAAGAATCTGTGTAGTCAAATGTGTGGATTCTAGTGGGGTAACTAACAAAACCAGAATAAGTGTTTTCTACTAAGAAAATAACACCTCCCTAGTAACCTGATGTGGACTGTCAAGTAAACATTTAGGCCTTGCCAGTAAAATTCTAACATCAAGAAAGTACTTCAGTAGTGTTAATAGTGGTAAGCAGTATACATACACTTAAGAGCTGAAACACTTAAAGCAGCCGTTTTTACTATTTGCCTTAGTTAAAGAGTAAGTCTATTTTCAAGGTTGTACTGGCAGAGAGTATGGTCATGTCTTTTTAGGTCACTGTGTCATCTCGTATATGTGTCATATTACGCTTTCTTCTGCCTCTCACTCTCCTGTCCTGCACAACTTTATAATTCTTTTTAAGATTTTATTTATTTTTACAGAGAGAGGAAGGAAAGGAGAAAGAGAGGGAGAGAAACATTGATATGAAAAACATCAGTTGGTTGCCTCTGCACAGAATTGCAACCCAGGCACGTGCCCTGACCTGGAATCAAAACAGTGACCTTTCGCTTTGCAGGATGACGCCCAACCAACTGCGCCACACCAGTCAGGGCTTCTTCCTAATTCTTTTTTAGAAAATGTATTTATTTATATTTAGGGGGAGGGGAAGGGAAGGAGAGAAACATCAATGTGCAAGAGAAATATCAGTTGGTTGCCTCTCACCCCCCACCCCCAACTGGGAAACTGGCCTGCAACCCAGGCATGTGCCCTGACCAGGAATTGAACCAGCAACTTTTTGGTCTGCAGGGTGGCACTCAGTTCACTAAGCCAAACCAGCCAGGGTATTCTTTAAGCATCATCTCTCAAGATGCACTCATTTGTCTAGGCCAGAATGAATGCCCTTTTAATTACTCTTAAAGCATTCTATGCAAAATGTGATGATTGTATTGACACAGTGTATTGAAATATTTTGTTTCTGTTTCTCTTTTCTTCTCTGGACTAATCTCTTTGAGAGTAGTACCATTGGTCCTGGAATCACATTTCAGTTTAAATCCATACCTTGCTATTTGTTGCCGTATAACCATAGGGCTTTTTGGTGGTGATTAAATGTGATGAATGATGTAAGGAAGTTAACACAGTTCTTAATAATAAAGATAGTAATTGTAAATATTGATAAAAATTCCCAATGCCTGTCACTGTGTCCTAACATTGGTATTGCTAACACTTAATTGAACTGGAAAGGCTCTTTATCATTTATCTGATTCTGTTGCTGCTTTAAAGTGTTTTCTACTTCTTGTTCTTTTAAGGAACAATAATATAATTTCACTTCATGAACCTGTAAGTAGGGTGGATTATGTTTATGTCCATTTCATTTGATAAAAGAATTTATGTAAACCCAAGGTACCTTCATGCTCAACTTTTTCAGGAGTTTAAAATGTTTTCTTTTGTCATCAAGTCAATGCATAGTTGAAACAGGATACAGGATTTTGTTGTCTAATGTCCTGTTTGTTGAGTCTTAACTAGAGGCAGAGAAACCATTTAGTGGACACCATTGCAATAGTCTAGGCAACAGACAGTAGTGGCCCAACAAGGATAATATCAGTGGGAGAGAGAAATGAATGGATTTTAGATCTGTTAAGGAGCAAATTTATAGGACTTAATGGATTGTTGCTATGGCTATAGAAGGGAGGAAGCTGAGTTGTACAAAGGAAAGAAGCAAAGAATCCCAGATTCTGGCTCAAGTAGCTGGGTAAGTAAATGGTGGTACTTCTCAATGACATAGTGAATAGGAGGAAGGGCAGGCTTGGGGGAAGGTAATAGTACACTTTTAGATTTGTTTAATTTCAGGTATCTGAGAGGGGAGATCTGTGAGGCAGTTGGATAAAGTGAGGCTTGAGCTTAGGGAGGAGAACATAGCTGTAAATATTTATCCAGTCATTAGTGTACATGACTGAGTTGAAGTCATCAGGGTGGTGAGGTAGATCAGGGAGAGAATGAACTGCAGAGCTGAGAAAAGAAAATCTAGGACAGAAAGTTGAGAAACATCACCACTTTTTTTATGGTGGTAGAAGAAGAACATCCACAAAGAACAAGAAATGGAGGAGAAAGAAAAATTAAATACAGAGTAAGAAACCCAGGAAAGTGTAACGGCACAGAAACAGAGGGAAGAGAATGTTTTCAAAAGGAGGGTATATCGTCAGCCATGTTGAATGGCCTTTACTCTCAACAGAAAGAATCCTGAATTTCTCCTTGTGTTCTGTGTAATGTTTATTTTAACAAACTTCACATTAAAATATATGCTTTAAGTTGTAACAAGATAATCCTGCATGGTGCTTGTGCTAAGCTTTTCATGATAGTTATACACTTCTAAATTATATCTATAGTTTAAATAAAGGAGGTTAATATTGGTAGGTTGGGAGGTAAGTAAAATTATGTTAGTATCTAACTTTGTTTCTCAAGGAAGAGATCTTTAATTATCTAGTAAAATCTATCATTAGGCTGTACTTTTTTTACAGGTAGTTCCTGATTATAGCTACAGAAATTAATAGAATTAATAAAAAACTTGGGTCCTCCTTGGTATCAAGAATTTTTAAAGTGGCAAGTAAATGTACGGTAACTTTGAAGACTCTTGGAAAATTGCATGGTTAATTGTGGAGGAGCATGAATGGTTTGAAGAAGCCCTTTTGCTTTTATGAGGAATGAATTATATCACTCTTTATGGATCATCTAAATAAGCAAATCACAGCATTTTCCATAAATCTGTATTTGTTCTGAAAAGTGATAGTTATGTGTGGAGTACGTTGGATTATATGTGATTCATAATTTAGATTTTATGAGTGCTGAATAACAAAGTTATTACTTAGAATGTAGGTAATAGTTTGAAAACTGTCACTATATTGAAATTTGTTAGAAAAGTTTGCCATTTTTTAAATTTATTGATTTTTTTTTTTAGAGAGAGAGGAAGGAAGAGAGAAACACTGATTTGTTGTTCCACTTATTTTGCATTCATTGGTTCATTCTTGTATGTGCCCTGACCAGGCATTGAACCAGCAGCCTTGGTGTGTCAGGATGATGCTCTAAACAACTGAGCTATCTGGCCAGAACTTTGCCATTGTTTTATAAAATCAGTTTTACACAGAAGATAAGTGCTTGACATTGTTGAGATGGTTATTAAGAATTGATTAGAAAACTTATGCAGAGCTTAGAATCCAATCAGACTAATTTTAATATTATAATTAGAAAAGATGAAAAACAGAAAAGATGAGAAGAATGTAGTTGCGGAGTAAAGGTCAGACTTCCTAATTATATTGACATTAATTGTTAGCATTTTTGTCTATGAACTTGGATGCTAACTATAGGTAGTGTGTAAAGGGCTGCATATAATGCTCCTGATGTTTTGGACTACGATCAGGAAAATGTTGAGTAGATGATACCAACTTTCTAAAGAACTATCCTATTTTAATACATTTTAAGATATGCTCATTTAAGGGACTGGTGTATCTGTCAAATTAGGAAGATCAAAATGTTAAAGGTCAATGAGAATGATTAAGGAATCCTTAGGAATAATGACTAGAACATAGAATGATATAAAACAAAAATCACACAGAATTACAGCACCGGACAATTGGTCAATATTTAGCATAGTACAAGAGGTAGTAGGAAGTGAGAGATATTATTTGGCATTCACTAGAATGGTACTTTATTCTGGAGTTGTAGAAATACAGGCTTCTTTATATCTTTATTAGCTACATCTTAACATCATGTAATTTTCTTAAAAGTGGTCAGTAGCAACCAGTTTCCAGGGCTGTGGCACACTGTGCATTATGCAGTTCTTTGTAATGTGTTGGCCTTGTCTGGATACATTGATATTGGGAAGGAAATCCCCTGGAAGGTGGCATCTGATTTTTTTAATATTTTGGTGAGGATGGTTGGTAAAATTTAGTCATTGAGTCTTACCTGTTTTAACATTTGGTTGAATTTTGGGGTCTAAAAACCAAGAGCAAAATTCAGAATTGGGTCCCCCACCCATCTACTCATCAGCATTATTTTTCTGTGAGTTCTTTGTTAGGCAGCTAATGGACATTTGCTTTGCCGCTTTTCGTTAATACCAATTACTTTGTATGTCTTCTGTATTAGTTATATATTGCTGTGTGGAAACAATAGACATTAATTATCTATTAAATTTATTTTTCATTTTTTTGAGTTAAGAATTTGGAAGCAGCTTCGCAGGTGGTTCTGGTTCAGGGTCTCTCTGGTTCAACTGAGGGAGGATCCAAGATAACTCCTGTGGTTTGTCTGCAGGTCTTAGAACACCTGTTTCCAAGTTATTCACGTGGCTGTTGGCCAGACATCAATTTCTTGGTCATGTGGGTCTTTCCAGGGAGCTGCTCGCAACATGGCAGCTTTCTTACCCCAAAGTGGTATCCCCCAAAACAAAAGCTATAAGCTTTTTATGACATTCCATTACTTCTTTTCCTTAAAAATGAGTCACTAAATCCAGCCTGTATTCAGGGGGAGAAGTTTACAGAAGGGAATGCATTGTAGGGGGTAGGATCATTATGACCATCTTACAGGCTGCCCATCACACTATCCTTTTTTTTAAAGTTTAAAAGTTTTATCATTATTGCAGAATTCTTTCTTGAAAGGAAAGCATGTGGGAGAATCCCAGAATAACAGTAAATAAAAGGGGAGCTGTTCTGTCCAAAGCAGGAGTCCGAACTTAACCTGAAAGCATCCTTCCTCTTCAAGCTTTTCTAAACAGTTTGAGTATTAATATCTTTACCTTAAATGTCAGTGAAGAGCATGAGTATATACTGTTTATCTCATATTTTTAATTTAGAATTTGTCAGCAGCTGTAAAATTCTAGCTTGTAAAAATCGGGTATTGGAACATGGAAAATTATTTGTGTAAATGTTTCTAGCAACTTTTAAAGTCTAAGTAGCTTCCTTTAATAAAGTATATCTAAAAATAAAAATAATAAAGTAAATATTATATGATGGCTGATTTTGTAGTATTAGCAAATATAATTTATATATTGGTATGATAATGATAGTAATTTACTTAGTAACTACTGTCTGGAATGTTTTAACTATTTCCAAACTATATATTAAAAAAAAAATGAGGGTCTAGTGATACTTGCAGTTCAATTTAATATTAATGTGTTCTTATAGCTCTTGTGTTTTATGCTGGAAATTGTAATTCCTAATCAATAACATTAATTACTTATTTTCTCTGTCTAGCAATATAAAGTATATAGTTTCAAAATAATAGTACCAAAATGAGTACAAATGATAAATCTCTGAGTGAAGTTTGGAGTTTCTTTATAGTTCTTGTAGTCCATAGACTACAGTCCTCTAAACAGGTTATAACTGAAATCATTTGAAAATAATTTTATTTCTGGGTGGTCTTGTTAACAGTTTGATAAATGATTAGATCCTGGACATTGTTTTCAAAAGCTTCACTTACATTTAGTTAATCCTTACAGCTGCCCTGTGGAGTGGGTTCTGTTGTTATACTTATTTTACAGACGAATACAGTTTTTGCTATCTTGATTTCAAGTTAATTTGCATTAAGAAGAAAATAGTACTGTTTTTCTTTTTCTTTATTGGTTGATGTAGAGGAATGGTGGTTAAAAATTGAGGAAAAGAAAAAATTTGGATTAAGGAATGAGAAGATATTTATAATTTAGGGACCCTGACGGTAGTATAAGTATATCATAGGCCTGAAAAGGGAAATAAGGCACAATAGACTCAGTAAATTTTTGTCAAATGTATTAAAAAAAGACAAAGTTCCAGTCTTATAGTTTTGTTTATAAATGCTGTGCCTTGTAGAACTTTTCCCTTTTGGATGATAATAAGAGGGGAGGGTCTAGCTAGGAAAAACCAGAAAAAGTGAGATTCTGTACTTTACCTAGACATCTGATGAGCTGTTTAAGGAGCAAAAGAGAAGATAGTTTCCTGTAAATAACATTTAATAAGTTTAAAAGTCACTTTTAACCTTGCTTTGGTTAACTGAGGTTCAGCTCAATTTTATATATCCATTTCCCTTTATTTATGTATGAACCATCAGTAATGTCATTTAAATATGTGTGAGTGTATGTATAATATCAAATTTTATTACACTATTAGGGGATTCCAAGTCCAGGATTTATTCTGAACAACTTTCTACAACCATAATACCTTACATTATATATATATATATAGATAGATAGATAGATAGATTTTTATATAATATGTAATTATATATATAATTATTTTATCCTCACCTGAGGACATTTTTTTTTTCATTGCTTTTAGAGAGAGAGAGGGAGAGAGAGAGAAATTGGTTGCCTTTCATACATGCCCAAATGGGGGACGATATGTGCCTGGGCCAGCAACCTAGGTGTGCGCCCTGATCTGGAATCGAATCCACAACCTTTGGATTATGGGATAATGGACAGTGCTCCAAGCAACTGAGCCACCTAGGCCAGGACTACATTAAATATTTAAATCTTAATGAAAATTAGAAAATAATATACTTGGAATCATGAAAACCAATTGTAATTTAAGGTGCTTCTTGCCAAAATACAATGTCCAAACCAGTGGGTAGTAATGGAAGTAAATGTTAGCTACCACATTGTTTTCTGAGCAGTTTTTTCATAAGTTCAAATTGATTTTTTAAAAAGATTTTATTTATTTATTTTTAGAGGATGGGGAAGGGAGAGAGAGAAACAACGTGTGGTTGCCTCTCAAGCACCCCAACCGGGGACCTGGCCTGCAACCCAGCCATATGCCCTGACTGGAAATTGAACCAGCAATCCTTTAGTTCTTAGGCTGGTGCTCAGTCCACTGAACCACACCAGCCAGGGAATAAATTCAAATTGATTTGATGGAATAGATTTTCATTAGTGAAATGCTTGATTTGGTTCTTGATTACTAAGATGATTTACCTTTTCGTGGAGAGTGTTATAATTATTAAAGTTTACACAGGATACTTTTGAATAGATCATCCTAATTTTTTTTCTAAGATATTTCCTAGAAAAAAGAAATTTCTTTTCTAAGGTATTCTGATAAAATCTGTATCTTAAGTTGAGCTTATGGCATGGTAACAACAAACATAGCTTTCAGTGCTGGTCTCTAAGTGATTCTTTTAGTTACCTTAAAATATTTTCAAGATACTGTAATTCACTTTTTTAAAAAAATGCAGTTGATTCTGTTTTAAATTCATAAGCCCTGAGTTTAATCGAGACTGCATTTCCTATAAATAACATTTGGAAATTATTATTTACTTCTCAATGATATTTTTATACTAGCTTATACCATAAGGATAAACTATTTGGATTATTGTTCCTATGCCTATTTTATCAATCCAAACATGTAAGACCTTTGTGTTGTATACTTACTTACTCTACAGAGAATAGTAGTTAACTAGACCCTTTTCGTATTTATCCTTGAATTACAGTTAGAAGTGAGGTCTGTCTAGTGCCCTTGTTTGAATGAATGACTCATTTAAAAATGAATACATTAGCCCAGGCCAGGTAGCTCAGAGCATCCTCTGGAAACTCCAAGGTTGTGGGTTTGATCCCCTGATCAGGGCACATACAGGAATCAACTAATGAATGCATAAATAAGTGGAACAACAAATTGATGTTTCTTTCTCCCTCTCTTTCTCCTCCTTTCTTTCTCTCCCTCTAAAATCAATAAATTAAAATAAATGCATTAATTGCTGTTTTTTAAAACTCAGATTTATGGAAAAATGGATATAATTTACCGAAGACAATTTTGTATGTTGAAATTAAGGAAAAATTTAGCAAAAATCTTGACATGTATGTTCTTAGCTGTTACAGCATACAAATATTACCTCATTACAACATTGAAATGTAAGAGTTTTGTTAAAATTACATTTTTTGGTTTGTTTTTGTTGAATTTTCTGCACAATTTAATCCTATTTACCATTAAAACAAAGGATGAGGTGTACATTATCTTTGTTTCCCTAGACTGAAGAACCATGAAACCGTAATCCTTTGAAGGTAGGGGATGATTATTCAGTAACATAGTGGTAAAAGGGAAGACTATTACTGAAACATAACCCTCTGTGTCTTCAACAGGAATTAGTGCTTGAAGTCATCACTGCTGTGGCACATTAAAATGAACATGTGCCTAATTAATATGTTGAGTTGAATTAAAAATTGAAATATGCTGATTGAATTAAAAGTAATAGGAGGTCTTAATGGGAACTTGAAGATAAAGTTCTGTTGAGGAGACCTTGTTTTTTTTTGTTAAAAGCAGTTGTTTTTTTTAAATGACAGGTCTATTTTTAGTCAATCATTTAAAAAGTATAACAGTTAATAAAAATATTGCTATACTACTTTGTAGAAGTATTTAAATTAAAATCAGCTTTGTTATTTATCCATGGCCTAGCATATTTTTATACGTGTCTGATTGATTTGTTATAGATGGCAAATTGTCCTTTTGAAGACCTATTGAATAATGAATGGGAATTGTATTGACACATTTTATTTGAAGTCTTGTATATAGTTTATCCACTGTTGTGGCCTTCATCAAAATTCAGTGAATGTTAATGACAGTGGCTAGTTAGGAAAGGACAGATTTTGATCACCTAATTAAAAGGATCATTTTAACTAATATTAAAAACATTATTTCAGTGTTGATGGTGTTGTTTCAGTGAAATGGCATAGTTTGATAGCTGATACATTTGTATATTAAAGTACAGCTGCCATTATAGTGGAAACTTAAAAATGAAACCATTCAAATCATTTTCTTTTGCTTGTTTTTCTGATAATGCCACAAGTTTTTGTTGACATTGTACTAAGCAGATAGTTTCTGTATTTACTTTCATGCATGCCTATGTAGTTATCTGGTGAATTTACAACCCTCTTTTCTGTAGTTCTATATGTATTAATCATCTTAAATAAAATTATATAATCTTCTTATTCTGATAGAGAAGAAAAAGCTGGATCACTTACCAGTAACTGGAGTTCTCCTATTGGGTAATCTCCACAGATCCACATTCTTTGAAGTTATTGTGAATGCCTTGAGGACCAAGGAACGGTTGAAATTTCCAATTTCAGGAAGGTAAGCAAGTGCACTGAAGCATGTCTCTAGCATCTCCCAAATCCCCTCCCCTCAACTTTCTTACATATACATCTGTACTGCATGCCCCCTCAGTTCCAGTGGATGCCCATCAGGAAGAATCTCATGCTGGAGAGAAGGGAAGAGGTGGATCTGTGAGGGAAAAGACCCAATAGGATAACTCAAGTTACTGGTAAGTAATCTAGTTTTTGCAAACTTGAGATGTTTTTTCTCACATTTCTTCTCTTTAGAAGGAGTTTATTTAATTATAAAGAAAGGAAGTTGTTTGCTATAGCTTTTTTTTTGTAAGATTTATGTGGATTATGGAATTTCTTGTATGGATGATAAATATCTAATTCTTAAATAATGTATGAATAAATGTGACATTAATTTCAAAGTGTATCATTTACAATAAGGTTGTTTATAAAAATTACGTTTATTACCTTATGGTAAATACTATAAATAGTTCTAAAGCAATTTAAGGAAGCTTTTTGTTGAATTATTTTGTTAATTCATTTATTTGGTGTTTTTTGGTTATTAGTTTATTTATTTGTGACATTGCTTTTATTGAAGTAAGCACTTAACACTGTAAAATGTATGCTTATGCTAAATTTGGCCAAATTCTTTTAGCATAACTGAGCAGCAAAAATAGTTTTATATCACTTGACTATCACTTCTTAATGACATAGTTGTCAGTGTACTTTCTAACTTCACTGAAGGTATATTTGTAAAATAATTCAAGGCATATGGCAATTCTGTTTACCACCTTCTTGTTCATAGTGGATGGGCTTATTGTTATGAAGAGTGGCACAGTTGATTCAGTATGCATGGTCTCTGGCATGTTACTGTTAGAAATGAACAGAGTTCCTTGCTTCTCATTTTTCTTTCACTCATTCTGATTGTTACCAGGTTACCGTTTCTCAAATGGCACTTTTAGCGCATAAAGTGCCTGCTCTAGCTATTTTATAACGTTTTCATCCATTTGCTAGGTACTTAAGGCTTCTCATAATCCAGTCCCATCCTATTTAGCCCAAGTTCAGCAAAGAGTTCTTTGATTTGGAACTTTTGTTTGGTCTTACCTGGACATTTATCATATTTGTATTTTATATTTTAGTTTGTGCTTTTCCATTTTCTTGAAATGACCTTCTTTTCATTCTTTCTTCTATACTTTAAGGTTGAGATCAAGTCATACCCCTTACATACATCCTTTTAGGCTAGCATCTCTCTGTGATTGCTCTGAGTATTGAAATAATTCATGGAATGCATTTAGGACAGTGCCTGCTGGCACATAGTAAACACTCTTCTTGTTAGCTCTCATATACTTGTAGATTGGTTTTAAACATTTCTGTGAATATAGATATAATTTTTATATGTATGACAGTTTAACTTTTAAATATTAGCTTTAGGTTATATGGCTCTTTCTCTTGAAATAAAACTCTTAAGCTGACTTGTATGGTCTTTGAGAACAAGAATAGGATTTTATTATTCTTTTTATCTTACTTAGTTACTAATGTCAGTCACTGAGATTAAATCCATTGAAAAATTTGTTTTTATCTAAATTCATAAATATACTTAACAGTTTTGTCATTTATAAAGAGGTTTATTTGACTTATACTGTATGTTTTAAGAACTTTTTTTCCCTTTAAAACTGGTATAGTGAAATTATAATTGTTCATTCAGTACAATATGAACTTCTATAGGACATTACAAAGGAGTGTATAGTATTAAGAGAGTTAATTAGGTTGGCTGTACTTTAAGGCTTTGTGTAGTGTTAGCCAAACTGGATATTCAGTGTACTGAATTTTTGAGATTTGACTATCTTAGAAGGTTATTGCTTAATTTTCAGGAAAGCTATTTAAGTATACCTGTTGATGAAGCAGTAAATTAAGTCCTTTTACAAGGTCATTGAGGAAGGAAATGCTCTTAGACACGTTGTCACTTGTAAATCAATTTGGTCCAATAAATAGACCAAGGTAAAGAACATTTAGTCAGATGACTTCAGTGCTTCTTTTGAGTCTTATGCACATCCACGTAAGAGACTATTCAGTCTCATGGTTTCTTTGGTTTGGTAATGGTATGATGGTTATATTGAAATTGCCCTTACTTGTTAGAGGTACATATTGAAATATTTAGAATTGAAGTATTGTAATAGGTTCAGGAATGGGCTCAGAAAAGAAAAATGGGGGTATTTGGTGTGGTGTACGTAGGTATATGTAAAAAGAGATGAAAGATAAAGCAAATGTTGCAAATGTTCATTTTGGACCTAGGTACAGGCATATTTTCTTAACTTTTCTGTGGCTTTGATATTTAAAAAAAAAGTGGGGAGAAAGTATTTTAAAAAGAACTTCACTGTACTTCAGTTTTTCTAATTCTAAAATGTGAATAATATAACTTTCTTCCATGTTTCCTTGATGTAGTCAGGCACAGTGGAATAACATTTGGTAGATAGAATAGCAGTCAAGAGAACTTGTAAGGAGTTTTTTTTTTTTTTTTTACATTAAACAAGAGTTTTATAATGGACAACTTTTCAAAGAACATTTTACCTAAAAGTATAGTAGCTGAAGATATATATATTCTCTTTTTTATTAAGAGCATATTGCATTATAGCTAAACAAGAACAATTAAGAAACAATAAATATATAGATATTGTATAAAGTAACCAATTGAAATCTTGAAAATGAAAAACATCGTAAGTTTTAACTCAATAAATGGAAATAATAGAAGATTAGACACAGCTAAAGAAAGAAGTTGTTGAACATCTTATGGAGACAAAACTGTCTTTTTTGAGATAAAACTGGTGACTCAGGATACACAACACAAGGAAATAAAGAGATAAAGAAGAGCTAAGGAGCCTTAGAGACTAGATTGAAAAGCTCTAAATGAATGTCTTATTGGAGTTCCAGAGGAGAGGATACAGAAAATGGTAGAGAAATAGTATTGAAGAAAAAATGACCAAGAATTTTTTAAGAATTAAAAAAGTGGAAATTATGAAATAATTAGAGCTTAATCACAAAAAAGCATTGTATCAAAACTTGAGAAATACAAGAAAAGTAGTGCTTAGGGGTAAATTTATAACCTTAAATGCATGTATTCAGTTGAAGGAAAATAAACGAGCCAGATATTTCACTAAAAAAAAGGAAGAAGGTAAAATGAAGAAAGAAGAGAGGAAATAAAAATAAATGTAGAATTTGGTGATAGCAAATAATCAACATAAAAAATAGCAATGTTTATTCATATCAAAGCTGGCTCTTTTCAGTTGATTAAGTTCTGAGAATACTCATCAAGAAACAGATGGCAAATAATAAGATTTAAAAATGGAATATAGTTATAAGGCAATTATGTATAAAAAAGGAATATAATTAAAATAATTTTAAAGATCACAAAAAATCACTTGTAATTCATATGTGTATACATTTTTTAAACCAAATGAAATGGTCTGCTTTCTAGAGAAAAAAGTCATTCCAAAATTGACTGTACAAGAAAAAGAAAATCCAAAGAAACTAAAAACTGTTTAAGAAATTAAAGCTATAGTAAATTTCCCCACGAGCAATTTTTAAAAATAGCTACTGTGTTAAGCTGTAATTCACAAACCATGCAATTTACCCCATTTAAAGTGTACAGTTCAGTAGTTTTAGTACTTTTACAGTTGTGCAACCATTACCACAGTGAATTTTAGAATATTCTCATCATTCCAGAAAGAGACTCTGTACCTATTAACATTCAATCCCATTCTCCACATACCAGTGTTAGCCACCACTGATCCACTCTGCTTCTATAGAGTTGCCCCTTCTAAACATTTTATGTAAGTGGAATCATATAATATGTGGCCTTTTGTGATTCAGTTCTTTCACTTAACATAATATTTTTAAGGTTCAACCATGTTGTAGCATATATCAACACACTTCATTCCTTTTTATGGCCATTTGTTTATTCATTCATCAGCTGATAGATATTTGGATTGTTTCCCACTTTTTGCCTATTATGAATAATCCCTGTATCAACATTGTGGACAAATTTTTGTGTGGACTTATATTTTCATTTCTCTTGGGTATGTGCTTTGAAGTGGAATTGCTAGGTCACATGGTAACTGTGTTTAACTTTATAAGCAACTGCCAGATTAATTTCCCACCAGCCATGTATGAGCGCCCCAGTTTTTCCACATTCTCACCAAGACTTTCATTATGTGTCTGATTATAGCCATCAGTGGTGTGAAGTGGTTTTGGAAGGAATAGGATTTTTTTTTCCTTTAAATAATTTTTCACTTTTAATTACTGTTGACATACAATATTATATTACTTTCAGGTGTACAACACAGTGATTAGACATTTGTATTACTTCTGTAGTGATCACCCCAATAACTCTATTACCTAACTGATACCATATATAGTTATTACAATGTTATCAACTGTATTCCCTGTGCAGTACTTTACTTTATCCCCATGATTATTATTTTTTTTACTTTATTGTTGTTCAATTACAGTTGTCTGCATTTTCTCCCCAACCCAGCCAAGCCCACCTCCCTCCCTTGCTTCCACCCTCCCCCTTGGTTTTGTCCATGTGTCCTCCATAGTAGTTCCTGAAAACCCTTCTCACCACAGTCCCCTCCCCCCTCCCCTCTGGCTATTGTCAGATTGTTCTTAATTTCAGTGTCTCTGGTTATATTTTGTTTGCTTTTTTATTTTGTTGATTACATTCTAGTTAAAGGTGAGATCATATGGTATTTGTCCATCACCACCTGGCTTGTTTCACTCAGCATAATGCTCTCCAGTTCCCCATGATTATTTTGTAACTACCAATTTGTATCAGAAGGAATAGCTTTTTAAAACATTTATTGATTGATTTTTAGAGAGAGAGAGAGAAAGAGAATCATTGGTTTGTTGTTCTACTTATTTATGCATTCTTTGGTTTATTCTTATGTGTGCCCTGACTGGATATCAAACCTGCAACCTTGGCATATGGGGACGATTCCCTAACCAACTGAGCCAGCCAGGGCCCAGAGGAATAGTTTTAACTGTGATATTTGTAATCATAATTTCAGACATACTTTTGCAGAACAGATAATCCCAATTTTATACAACCTGACCAAGATAATAGGAAAAAAAGGGAAAGCTACCTTGCTCATTTATCAGACAAGTTTAAGCTTGAAACCTAAATTGGAAAGAATATACAAGGGGAAACATATTCCGTTTCATTTCATTTATGAACAGAGACATAAAAATTTTAATTAAGATAAGAATATAAGGACAGTTCAATATTTGAAAAATATATCAATGTCATTTATAACACTTAGGGAAAAAATCTTGAAAGATTTAGTGAAAGTATGTGATAAAAGTCATGGACATGGACAACAGTATGGTGATTGTGGGGAGAGGGTAGGGGAATGGATGGAAGTTAAAGAGAGTGTAAGGGGTATAAATGGTAATGGGAAAAAAAACACAATAAAGAATGAAATATTTTAAAATGTCAGTGCCTGTCCTGACTGGTGTAGCTCAGTGGACTGAGCACAGTTCTGCAGACTAAGGGGTTGCTAGTTTGATTCCCAGTCAGGGCTCATGCCTGGGTTGTAGGCCAGCTCCTCAGTTGGGGGCTTGCGAGAGGCAACCACACTGGTCTTTCTTTCCTTCTTGTTCTTCCTCCCTTCCCATCTCTCTGGAAATAAATACATCAATCAATCAATCAATCAATCAATCTTTTTCAAAAATGTCAATGCCTGTTGATTTTTTTAAAATAACCCTTAAACCAAGGGTTATTTAAAAAAAAAAACTAAACAAAAAAACAGGGGTGTTGAACTCATTTTCACCAGGGACCACATCCGTCTTGAGGTTGTCTCGAAAGGCTGAATGTAATTTTAGCACTGTATAAATGTAACTGCTTCTTCAGCAGGGGCAAGGACCCTTGGCACTGCCACTGGGTAGAAACAAGGTGCTGGGCCCAATAGAACAATATTGGCCCGTGGGCCTTGTGTTTGCCACCTGTGCCTTAAACTGTGAAGAGAATTGAACTTTTTTCTTCCAATAAAGGTTGTTCTCAAACCCTGTCTTTCAGACAGCAAGCATAATGCTTTCATGGTGAAATCTTAGAAATATTCCAATGAAAGTCAAGAATAAGACAAATATACTTCTACTAGTAAGATAAGAAAAAAAGAAAAAGAAAATCCAAAAGGACTGAATGGAAAAAAAGGAGATGAACTAATCCCTAGAAAAATTTTTGAAAAAGTCAGCCATGTTAATATGAGAATTAAATGTAGCTGGATATAAGATCACCATTCCATTTGGAAATAGCCAGTTAGAAAATTTAAAAAATATATATCTCCTTTACAGCAAATTCTATACCCAAAGTTGTATTGAAGGACATAGTTAGACATGAATAAAGGGCAAGATATACCGTATTTACAGGTGAGAAGTACAAATGAGACCTAAAAGTTGTCTCTGTGATTTATATGTAGTTTTAGACAAAAATCCCCATAGATTTTTTAAAATGGAAAATGACTTTAGTATACAAAAGCAAAGGCACAAGAATAACTTGAGACATTTCTGAAAGAAGATAAAATATAAGGAGGGACTTGTGCTGATGGAGACCCAGACTGATTTTTAGAATGAAGTGCTACATAGCTGTGGAAAAAAAAAAAATTGCTGCATATAACATGGGATGAATCTCCCAGACTTAAGTTGAGTAAAAGAAGTGAGACATGAAAGATTACAAATTGAATTATTTCCTTTATAGGCCGCTCAAAAGCAGGTGGAACTAATCTATGGTGCTAGAGATAGGAATAATAGTTATCTTGAAAACATGGTGCTGGGATATGAGGGAACATTCTGGAACAGGAGAAATGTTAATATGTTGGTTTGGATCACAAAGGGGTATTAGTCATTTAAAATCAAGCTTTATACATATTTGAATAATTTATGTAAATTAAACTTCAATAAAAAGTTAAAAATATGGTATTTAAAGTAGTGTACTCTTAATATAGGAAAAGACATTAATATAACAGGGAGTTCAGAAATGGATGCACATGTATTTGAAGTTGGTAAGTGCTAGAGATGGCGTTTTCTCTCAGTAGGGAAAGAGTGTGAACTGGAATTGGTTTTCTGAATGGGGAAAGGAACTAGATCTCAAACCACATGCAGAAATAAATTCTAGTTGAACTAAACACACTGGACATGAAATACTTTTTTAAAAAGAAGAAAATACAGAAGAATATGTGTCTTTAGGGATATGGAAGTCCTGTTTAACAAGTCAAGAAAGGAAAACTGAACTGTCAAGGACAAAGGCTTTGAGTACCTCAAAAAGAAAAACTTAGGGTTCATAAAAAACATCATAAAGCAAAGTAAAAGATAAGTGGCACAACTAGGAGGTATGTGTGGTGTCTGTAATATCCAGTGGTTTTGTGTCCAGATATATAAAGATGAAAAGGATGAAACAAATGATACAAATACAAATAATTAGAACAAACAAAGGATATTGAGGATGATACAAATACAAATAATTAAAATGAACAAAGGATATTAAGGAAATTCACAGCAGAGGAAACTGGAAATTGGAATGGCTAATGAACTGAGAAGATGCTTAGTCTCATTTGCTGGGAAATGCAGCTAAAAATTTAGGAGCCATCAATTTTCACTCATTAGATTGCAAAGCTTAGGGTTGGGTAAGTATTACATTGTTGAAAATGTGCATAACTGTATTATCCAGCAATTACTATTCAAGGCATTAGTCTAGAGAAACTTGCACATTTGCCCATCAAGATTTGTACAGAGATACTTTGAAAAAAAATCTAAGCATTTATCAATAAGAGGCAGGGATAAATATGATATAAAATCTCTGTTCAGGTTATTACAGTTGGCTTTTTTTGTTTAAGAAACAAATTGTTCTGTCTATGCCCAGGGATTGTTCTAAGCATTTTATAAACATGAACTACTTTAGTCCTCCTAGGACTCAGAAATATTAACTGTCATTATCTCCATTTTACATATGGGCATACTGAAGCATAGAGAGGTAAATAACTTACCCACTCACATAGGTAGTAGTAAATAGCAGAGCTGGGATTCAAAGGTAGAATTTGAACCTCAGTTGCTCCAGAGCTCACTATGTCATGTCTTTTGGTATGTATAAATATGGAGAGACCTCATAAGTACAAGGAAAAGTTTGTTGCAGAATGATATGATCTCATTTGCACGAAACTCATGGTAGTGGTTACCTCTGGTTGGGGTCGGGAGGTGAGGGGGATCTAGTGATGGTGGAGGAAGGAAATTAGCTTTATGGAACTACCTGTTTTTTTCTTAAAGAATGTGTGCTCGTATATTACTTTTAAACACCTACATTTAATGTGTATATATGATTATTTTTGCAAAAAGAAACACCGGAAGGCCATGGCTTGGTGGCTCAGTTTGTTAGAGTGTCATCCCCATAAGCCAGGGTTGCTGGTTCCATCCCCTGTTGGGGCACATATGAGAATCAACCAATGAATGCCTCGATGAATGGAACAGCAAGTTAATGTCTCTCACTCACTCATCAATAAAAATTTTTAAAAAGAAACACTTTCATTGTTTTAATCTTCATATTTTGATACTGGTGTATACATACTAGAAAAAGAAAGCAGTAGCTATAACCACAATGGATATAATTTAATCTAGTTCTGAGCTAGTGAGCCGCACGTGAGTGCCAGATACTAAGGGGTAGGGAGGTGAATAGGTTTCACCCTCTGTCTTTAAGGAGTTTACATATTACAGGAAAAGAGATAGGTAATTTTAATTCAGTATGTTAAGTGCAGATTTCTTTTCCCTGTTTTTCCATCCTTATTCCTTTCCTTCCAAATACAAATAGGAGAAGTGGGAAATACCTTGATTTGGGGCATGGGAAACAGTGAAATGTGGATGGCAATCTTACGTCTTAGTCTTACTAAACTAGCAGAGAATAAACCTGTGATGGTCAGAGGTTATACTTATTCACTATTGTTTCTCCAAAACTGTTTATTTTAATTAATTAATTTATTTATTTCATTGTTGTTCAAATACAATTGTCTGCGTTTTCCCCCACCAGTCCCTCCCCACCCCAGCCATCCCCACCTCCCTCCTCTGATTCCACCACCCCTTGGTTTTGTCCATGTGTCGTTTATAGTTGTTCCTGAAAACCCTTTACCCTTCTCCCCCCATTATCACCACCCCCCACCTCTCCTTTGGTTACTGTCAGTTTGTTCTTAATTTCAATGTCTCTGGTTCTATTTTGCTTGCTTGTTGGTTTTGTTGATTACGTTCCACTTAAATGTGAGATCATATGGTATTTGTCTTTCACTGTCTGGCTTATTTCACTTTGCACAATGCTCTCCAGTTCCATCCATGCTGTCCCAAAGGGTAGTAGCCTCTTTCTTTCTGCTGTGTAGTATTCCATTGTGGAAATGTACTGTAGTTTGTTGACCCATTCATTTAGTGATGATGGGCACTTAGGTTGCTTCCAGCACTTGGCTATTGTAAATTGTGCTGCTATGAACATTGGGGTGCATAGGTTCTTTTGGATTGGTGTTTCAGGGTTCTTAGGATAAAATCCTAGCAGTGGAATTGCTGGGTCAAAGGGCAGTTCCATTTTTAGTTTTTTGAGGAAATTCCATACTGTTTTCCACAGTGGCTACACCAGTCTGCATTCCCACCAACAGTGCACTAGGGTTCCCTTTTCTCCACATCCTCTCCAATACTTGTTTGTTGCTTTGTTTATGATGGCCATTCTCACTGTTGTGAAGTGGTATCTCCTTGTGGTTTTAATTTGCATCTCTCTGATGGCTAATGATGCTGAGCATCTTTTCGTATGTCTCTGGACACTTTGTATTTCTTCCTTGGAGAAGTGTCTGTTCAAGCCCTTTGCCCATTTTTTAATTGGGTTATTTGTTTTCCTAGAGTGGAGTTGTGTGAGTTTTTTGTATATTTTGGAGATCAAACCCTTGTCTGAGGTATCATTGGCAAATATGTTTTCCCATACAGTTGGTTCTCTTTTCCTTTTAATGCTGTTTTCTTTAGCCATGTAGAAGCTTTTTATTTTGATGAAATCTCATTTGTTTATTCTTTCCTTTATGTCCCTTACTCTAGGGGACACATGGGTGAAAACATTGCAACATTGCTGCATGGAATGTCTGAGATTTTCCTGTCTGTGTTTTCTCTAGGACTTTTGTGGTGTCCTTTTATCCACCTTGAGTTTATTTTTGTGTATGGGGTAAGTTGGTGATGAAGTTTCATTTTTTTGCATGTTAGCTGTCCAGCTTTCCTAACACCATTTGTTGAAGAGGCTATTTTTACTGCATTTTATGCTTCTGCTCCCTTTGTCAAATATTAATTGACCATAGAGATTTGGGTTTATTTCTGGGTTCTCTGTTCTGTTCCATTGGTCTATGTGCCTGTTCTTATTCCAGTACCAGGCTGTTTTGATTCCAGTGGCCTTGTAATACTGTTTGATATCAGGTATTGTGATCCCTCCTACTTTGTTCTTCTTTCTCAAAATTGCTGTAGCTATTTGGGGTCATTTATGGTTCCATATAAATTTTTGAAGTTTTGTTCTATATCTGTGAAATATGCCATTGGTACTTTAAAAGGGATCTTGTATGTGATCAGTGGCAGGGGGTAGGCAAAATGGATTAAGACCAGGGAGACTATTCTATGGGATTTAAAATACCAACAAGTAGAAAAGAGATAGGAGATTCTTTGGATAAATACAGTGTTAACTGTGATATTTCACCCAGCTAGCCACATTTTCTAAAAGGTGAAAAAGAGATAAGACTCTTGTTGAAAGGGGAGGAGGACTGTGAGCTGAATCCAGACAGCAAAGTGCTTGTGCAAGGTTAGATGATGAGATAGAGTGAGTAAAGGATAGAAAGTAGGCATAGTATGCAAAAGAATAGAGTTAACCACAACAGTAATAAAGCTCAGGAATATAGTGAAATGGGCTAAGATCAGGGAGGGTTGCTGTGTAGTATTTACAATTGTATGGAACAACAATTATTTACAATAGTACTGGAACAACAATAATATGACAAGAAATATGTGATTTGGATGACAAAAATAGAAAGCACATGATCAAGAGTAGTGTGTTATTGGAACACAAGTAAAGTGAAAGAAGGAAAATTAAAATACAATATGGAAGAGAGAATAAAGAAAACCAGTCAAACAATACAATTAAACAGAGAAATAAAATGAAGAAAACTAAACAGAAAGAACAGAAATAAAAAAATACTAATAAAATAAAAGAAGTAAAAATAATGAAAAAATAATAATACAAATAAACAAAAAATGCCATTTCTCTCGAATAGCGAAGTGAAATTTGTCTCAGTTTCTCAGTTGTTGGGATTAGCCTTGTGCTTCATCTTTGGATCTGTCTTTGGACCTTTCACAGCTCCACACCTTACTGTCTTGCTTTGGGGAAGAAAAAGAAAAAAAGAGAAAAGAAAAAAAAAAAAGCTACTGCTGACTTTAAACCCGCTGAGCGAGTTCTGCTTGTCTTCCTGGATGCCACTGGAAGAGGTGGGCTGGGGGGCTGGGCTTCATTTTCTCCCTTGTTATAGTTTTATGAGGATGGAGACTAGGTCTGGGCAGCAATATTCACAGTTGGCCAGCCTCCAGCCTAGGTCCTCCATGAGCTGCCAGGGCCCCACTGTCCATCTGTGCTAGGCTGGTACCTTTAATTCACCAGTTGTGCCGAGATCCATGCAGTGCGCCGCCTCCTCGGTCTTTGGAAGCCCACAGTGGCCAGAGCCCACTGAAGGGTAAGTGGCGCCAGTCAGTCTCTAGGCAAACAGTGCAAATCAGCTGCAGGGCTAACAGCCGAGTCATTCTGTGGCTCAAATCAGCCTCAGGGCCAGCGTGCGAATCAGCTGCCAGGTAAGCAGCCAGAATCAGCCAGGGCAAGTGGCGCCAGTCAGCCTCTAGGCAAGTAGTGCGACTCAGCTGCCCGGCATGTGGCGGAGTCAAGCGTGGGCAAGTGGTCCTGTATCTCCAAAACTTAAACTTAGAATGCCTTTTGCTTGGTATTAGCAGATTCTTAGATGTTTGAATGAATAACTGATGCACTTTCACACTTCACTCAAGGCAGCTAGCACTTGAACCCAAAGTTCTTCTGAAGCCATCTGGGATGTCTTCTGTTGGTTCCATTTCTTCCCAGAGTCTAAGGTAATCTGACTGAGAACACTATATAAAGCCTTGAATTGCTTTAGGCCAAAGAACTCTTTGACTTGAGAAATATTGTAATCTGTAAGAAATTTAGAATCTCTAAACTCAATTTTATTTTCACTGTGCTGATTCCAATATATTTTTAAAAACTGTAGTAGCCTTCTAATAGTGGGATAGTACAATTGTTTTTCTCAGAGTTACTGTATTCTGTCTTTGAGTCACTGTTTTCTTGTAATGTTTTTATATTCCGCATCTTATTTGCAAAATTCTTAATTTTCTAAAACCACATTCTCTCGAAGTTTCCAGATGGACCATAGACTGTTTCCAGATTGTATTAGTGTTCATTATTTGAGAATTCTGTGTCTTGAAATTTGTCATGGTATCCATAAAAGGTAGTTACTGTTATTTCCTTTCAAGTGAGAGAGGTATGTTTCCCTTGGTAGCATATTAGTCAGTGTTCGGTGAGATCTTTCCCCAAAGGGCAAATTTTAATATCCAAAAATTGCTGAAAATGGGTGTAACAAAACATATGATTATGCTGGATGGATTATGTTGAACTATTGGCCAAATCCTGTTCCATGTGTACATAGTGCTGCTTTCTTACTATGAGGTCTTTTGCCTGCGATAATATGAAGAGAGCCTAGTTACCATTTGGTGGAAAAATCCTGGTGGCTTAGGCCCCTGCCCAGAAATTTGATTGAGTCTCTTTCTGGACAGTCTGCTAAGCTGTCATTGTTCTTCATATTAAAATAATCTTACTCAGGATGTAACCAAGAGGAGTTTAGTAATAAAGGAACAAACAATATTAAATTCAATTAAAATGTTAGAATAGTCCATTAATTTAGGCTTTACATCAAACATGACTAATTTATAACAGTGCTGGCCAATAGAAATGTAGTGTAAGCTCCCTTTTGTGGTTTAAGTAAAATTACATATGTATAATTTTAAAATTTCTTTTGACCAAATTAAAATGTAACTGGTGAAATTACTTTCAATATTGTATTTAAGTCAATATATCTGAAGTATTGTTCTTTAGATATTTTACAATCTTTTTCATATCATGTCTTCAAAATGTGGGGTGTATTTTATACTTAGAATACATCTCAATTTGGAGTAGCACATTTCAAGTGCCCAGTACTCACATGTGGCTTCTACGTTGTACAGTGCAGAGTTAGAGCATATTAAAGAGTATTTGATTCTGTATCATTCTTCTGTTACTTCTTATTAAAGGTGCCTTGAGTATTTTTTGTTTTATCGTTTCACCTGTTCATGGGTGCTTGGCTTTACTATTGATCATTGGTAACCTGAAATTCTATCATTAAGTCCTAAATTTGACAGAGCACTTAAGTCTTTCTGTAGCATTCCCTTATATTTAGGTTTACTTAATTTTTTTAGATTAAGTGTCAAGTTTCCTTCCTGTAAGCTTTGAATCGGAATATTGGCTCCTGCTTTTTATCAGACTGTCAGACCCAGACCTTCTACATGGGCCTTTGTAGGCAGGATTGCACATCGTTGTCATGTCCCTCACCCTAGCAGGGTGACAGACCTCTCTTTTTCAGTTTAAAGTCATTGCTCTGAACCAGAAGGAGTTCTTATATGATGATTGTTTTTTGGTCCATTCTCTAAGATATTAATTGCTTAGAGATTTTCAAGTTAATGCATTTTTATCTGCTTTTCCTCTAGTAGATACTCACATCGCAAAATGAAGCCACATCTAAGGTACAATTCACATGACTTGACATTCTACTAGCCTTTCCTAGATGAGGGTCATTTTCTAGATTATTCTCAGTAAATGAATTTATAAGCTCTAATACATGTTACCCATGTGTCCCAATAACAGCAGAACCATCTTCCATAATTTATATCAAATAGTGCCAGACTTTTATAATAGGAGATTACTTGGACTCTGAATATATAAATGGTCAGATTCTGGGGTTTCTTGGGTTCCCTGTTTTAATTGTCTTAGTTATTACTTAGCTTTCATACCTGTTCTGAGTTTCTAGTCTTTCTCAGCCTACCTCTTTGTTACTCTGCCTCCCTTCTAGGAGTCTTAATTCCATTCTGTTTCTTTTCCAGACCTACTATCCATGCATTCCCATTATTTTTGGTGGGCGTTCCCAGCACAGTTAGTGCAGCATTTGTGTTATTTATCCATGATGTTTAGATGGCAGTTTTAGCAACAGTATAGAATTAGCATTGGGGGTCCTGGCCTGATGCTGAAGTGAAGCAAAGAATATTCTCATTGTCCCATCCACTGTGATCAGTTTTTTAATTTTGATTCATTGCTCCTAGATGGGTGAAAGCTGATAGTTGCTAATTGTGGTCACTGGTGTGTTGGCTAGATTTCTGCGTTAAGAGGCAGTTATACAGCCAGAGAAACAACACTAGGCAGCATGTGGTAGCAGCTGAGAACAAAACCAGAAACTGATAGAAGGGTGGGTTGGCATTAGGCAAAGGAGCACTAGATTAGTTTTCTTTTTTAAAATTTTCTGCCTTTCAGTTGGTCCTATCTACTGCCATGGCACTGATTTTCAAAAATTTCAGTTTAGCTTCACCTATAAATATTTACTAAATATTTATGGAACTAATGAAGTGTCAGGTATTTCTCAGTAGTGAATAAGGCAGACCCTGCCTTCTCAAGTGGTGGTTACTTGCCATTCCTCTTAAAATGTCCAAAAACTCTCTGCTGTCTTCAGGTCCATGTCAAAGGCCTTAGTCTTTGAGGTTCTGCAGTAGAGACTGGAAACTGATGACTGCTGGTTTGACTCTTAGTCTTGTTTGGTTCGTGCAGTGTTGATCTGTAGCATGTTTCAAATACACTGAATTGCCATTTTAAAAAATTCAGGGTATCTCTCTTGAAATTTCAGATTTCCAGCTTCTTTTTATTAATTGGAACATCTAACAACACTGACTCACATTGTTCGTTGCAATAATTTGCCCCATTTAGAAGGTACTTTTGCTGTCCAGCATGCTTGTCACTCCCTGTTCTTGCCTGGGTTTTTCTTATACCTGGTCCTCTTTCCTCGTTTTTATTACTTATCTGGTCTCTGTAGATAATTGGGGCTTACAACTCCTGTTTTAGGTAATCTGGTCCCTCACTACTCTAAACTTTTCTTTGATACAAACCTTTTAGTATTGCCAAGAGGACATCCTTAGGTGAAGTCTATACTCTTTAACTTGGCTTAGAAGTCCTTTTGTGGTCTGGTTCCTGTTTGTTCCTCCAACCTTAGTTCTTGCCATCTGCCCCAGTAATGTTGTGCCCCAGCCATATCTCTCATCTACCTATTGGTGTTGTGTTCTGTTGGTTCCGGTCTTTGCACACACACACTCTCTAATCTCTGGATGCTAGTTTGCCTTTCTTCCCCATTCTGTATTGCCCCTGCTTCCCGACCCCCACCCCAGGTTTGGTTAATTCCTGTTGATGTCTTAGTTTAGATGTCACATCCATTGGAAAGCCTTCCCAGCTTTCATAGGATCTGCCTTTGTATTCCTGTAACTGCCTGAATTTAACCCAGTCTTAACACTTACTGCAACTGCTTTCGATAGTCACCCCTCCATACCATTCGGTAGACTTCTAAAGGGTCTTTTCCCCCTTTAATTCCTGTCATAAAATGGGTATGTAGTTACTATTTCTTGAATGGTTGACTACTTTCTCTAAGCCAAGGGTGTCAAACTCATTTTCACTGGGGGCCACAACTCGCGGTTGCCTTCAAAGGGCCGAATGTAATTTTAGGACTGTATAAATGTAACTTACTCCTTAACTAGGGGCAAGGAACTCAGCGCTGCTACCAGGTAGAAAAAAGGTGCCAGACTGGATAAAAAAACAAGGTGGAGGGCTGGATTCGGCCCTCAGGCCTTGTGTTTGCCATGTGTGCTCTGAACTATTGTAATAATTCCTAGTTCTGAGTCTTTGCTTATGTGATTTCTGTTGTACAGAATGTTCTCTTTACTCTTCCAACTCTGTTCATCCTCTAAACTTCAACTTGAGGCTGTCCTAATGTGTTTTGTTGTTGTTGTTGTTGTTGTTTGGTAGAGGGGGTGCTTATTTCAATATCTACTTATTTTTTACTTCTTTAAGTTCTGGTAATACTTTTTAGAAATCTCTGATTTTAGCATTTGATGTTACTTTAAATTGAATTTGTATCTGACATCACAATTTCATTTATAAGGTGTTATTGGCCAATAACCTGTGTTTTACTTATGGTATATTGCTAGCTAAAATAATTTATCTATTGATTATATTCTCATTCATGAGTGAAATCTAATACTTTCCTGTATATTCTCCCTCATTTATTGAGAACTATTACATTGAGCCAGAAGTTTTTATCCCTACCTAAATTTTTTCCTCAATTTTGGACTTCTACCATAATGCTTAGTGCAAATATTTTAATTGCTTGAGTATTTTTTCTAAACTGTAAACTAAGGAAAGGTTGAAACCATGCCTGTCTTGTTATAACCACCTATCGATACAGTATTTTAACTAATATTGAGTTTATATAATCTTGATGTTCATCATGCGAATATTTAAGATGTGACTAAAAATGATAAGTGTTTTCAATAAGCTTGTTATGAACATCTCTCATTTCTTTGCATGTTAATTGTTAGGCAGTCATTTAGGCAACTCCATTTTTTGGTCTCCCTGGTATCTCATATTTAACACATGTGAAATGAACTTAACATTTCTGTCCCCAGATTTCTCTTCCTCTTTTGATGATACACTCTGTCTTTTCCCTTTCTCACTCTCTACTCCTGTTCACCTACAAATCCTATGTGCTGTATCGCCAAAATATGTTTAGAATTATACCACTTTTTTCCACGTTCTACTGTTGCTATCCTAATAAAAGCCACCATCATCTCCTGTCTGCCTATTATAGTAAGTTCCTAATTGGTTTCTCTGATTACACACTATTCTCCTACCATCTGGTCTATAATAACAACCAGGTAATTTTTTTTTTAATTTCCAAAGCTCATTTTTATCTGATTCTCACACACACCTTTGTAGAATGACTATTATTATAATTATTTTAGCAAGAAAGTGGAGTCCAGAAAGGTTAAGTGACTTACAGAGGAACAGAAGCTATTCAGTAGTAGAACCAGAATTTAATTATAGATCTTCATGTTTCAGAGCTTTGTTTTGTGGACCACAAATTCCCATATAACTCCTGCCCCCACACATGCATATCCTCCCCCAATATCAACACCCTCACCAGAGTGGTACATTTGTTGTAACTGATGAACCTGGATTGATACATCATTATCCCCCAAAGTCCATAGTTTATATTAGCATTCACTATTGGTGGTGTACATTCTGTGGGTTTGGACAAATATGTAATGGCATGTATCCTCAATTACAGTATCATAAAAAATAGTTTTACTGACCTAAAAATCTTCAGTGCTGTGCCTGTGCATCCCTCTCTCCTCCCAGTCCTTGGCACCACTGATCTTTTTATTGTCTCCAGTTTTGCCTTTTCCAGAATGTGATATAATTGGATCCATACAGAATGTAGCATTTTTTACTTATTAATATGCATTTAGGTACCTCCATCCTTTTTGATGGCTTGATAGCTCTTTTTTTAAGTGCTGAATATTATTCTGTTGTCTAAATGTACTACAGTTCATTCAGCCATTTCCCATTTTGCATCCCCAGCAGCAAATAGTAAGAACTTGAATTGCTCCACATCTGCACCAGCATTGGTGTTGGCAGTGTTCTGGGGTTTGACTGTTCTAGTAGGAGAGCCAGGTAGTTTTATTTGAACTTCAGTTAGATCTCGTTATTCTCTTGCTCAGAACTTTCCCACTCTATTTAATTTCTCTTTCTACTTAGAATAATAGAACCCAAGTTCTTTCCATTGTATGAAAGAAAGGCCGTACATCATCTGGCCTAGTAAAAGTAATTTTAAGAACTTTCGCTTTCACTCATTGCCGTTCAGACATTTTGGTCACTTTAATGTTCCTTAAACATGCCAGCCTTTTGCCTCAGGGCCTTTGCAATTGGTTTTTGCCTTTCATGGAATGTTTTACATCTAGTTACTTCTTCACTTCATTCAGGACTCTATTTAAAGTGTAACCTCATCAGAGGTGTTTCCCTAATTTTCCTGTAGAAAAATAGCACTTTTCCGTAACACTCTCTTCCCAGACCTTGCTTTGTCTTCCTTCTACAACTGTATGTTTGATTGCCTGTCTTTTCTAGAATGTGTGTATGCTTCATGAGGTGATTTTTCTGTACACCCATAGAATCAGACGGTACATAGATTGTTTTTAGTAAATGTCTGATGACTGAATAAATGACTATATTACACCAAAGCATGTTTTAATTGATTTAGAATATTATGGTAGGACATTATCAAAAACATAAGGATGGCTTCGTTTTATTTTTTTTTTTTTTTTCACAAAATACAAGCTTTCTGTGGCTAGAGAATTTTTCTTCTTTGCTGTATTCCCATTCATAACATGTTACCAGGCAGTGATAGACATTTAATAAATATTTACTGAATGAATGAATTTATGTAAAGGAACAATGGTGTCTTTATTATAAGAACAACCAAATTATACTATATGTGAAAGTCATTTTGGAAGAAGAGGAGGAAGAGTCATAGTATTACCTTGATTAAAATCTTTGGATCCAGCCCTGGCTAGCGTGGCTCAGTAGATTGAGTGCCGGCCTGTGAACCAAAGGGTTGCTGGTTCAATTCCCAGTCAGGGCACATACCTGGGTTGCCAGCCAGGTCCCCACTACGGGGCATGCAAGAGGCAACCACGCATTGATGTTTTTCTCCCTCTCTTTCTCCCTTCCTTATCCCCTGTCTAAAAGTAAATGAATGAAATTTTTAAAAGAAAGTATCTTTGGATCCATTCACTTCTATCCATCTTCATCATTTGCCAAGTACTCCAAGCCACCATCACCTCTTGTATGGGTTACTCTAATAGTGTACCACTTCGTCTTTCCAATTCTCTATGTGTTACATACCAGTTCATTCTCTACACAATATTTAAAAAACGGAAATTAATAGAAGTCATGTCTCTTTTGCAGAGTATTTAAGGTATCTGTTGCACCTAGAAAAAGTAGGTTCTTTAACTTGGCCTATTTGTAGACCTGATCTGACCTTCCTACCTCTTGATCTTTCCCCTCACTCAGTATTCTCCAGCCTTACAACTTTGAGTTTCTTTAATGCACCAAGTTCTTCCACCTTTGTACACTCAGTACTTTCTGCCTGAGATAATCCTCTACTTTTTCATTCAACAATTCCATTGTTGTATTTAAATCTGAGCATATCAGAAATCACGAGAAAATTTCCTTGATATCTACTCCCACTCCTGTTAGAATTGCTCATGGTATTGGAATGGGGTGGGGAAGGACAAAACTACAGTTTGTAACTGTATATATGTAGCCAACTTTTTAGTTTACTATTGTATTCCTAACACTAAGCAAGGTGCTTTACATGTGGTGGGCACTTAAACATTTGTTTAATGTATGAAGTATCTATGCAGCAAAAGATGGAAAACAAAAGGAATGAACATGAATGGGGGAAAACCCCAGAAAACATAAAAAACAGGACCAAATATGCTTGTTAAAACAATAAATGCCCATGACATAAGCTCAGCTATTAAAAACTTCAATTAGATGAAATATTAAACCCATTTATACACTTGATGTTAGAAATGCATCTATAACAAAACTATTAAGGGGGTTGGAAGTAAATTGGTAGTCAAAATACTAGGCAAACATAAAAAATGATCAGTGGGTTAGTATTATTGTTAGACAAAGTTAAGTTAAAAAGCAGTAAAATCAGGTGAGAAAAGTTGTGAGAATTATACAGATTAATATAAACACAAACACAGTCTTAGAACAATGCCTGACATATTGAAAGCATCAATGAGTATGAGTGTCACCAAAACAGCAGTACAGCAGGCATAATACTGATAACACCTGATGGACATCTCAAGATAAAACTGCAGGTTAGTTTTATCTAAGAATATTGATGCAGAGATTCTATAGTACATTCAGAATGTAATATGTTATTACCCTGTGTGTTTATAAAATATGTGCTATGACTAAATAGAATTTTTTCTAGGACTGCAAAGATGTATTAGAATGAGCTTAATATAATTCCACACATTAGTAGGTAAAAGAGGAAAAGCCATATGATCATCTTAATAGATCTTGAACTGCAGTTAATGAAATCATACATATATTCCTGAAAGTCATCTTTAATAAAACTTTAATATAATTAAAATACGCATCTCAAAACCTGTATGTATGAAAATACTGTATATGTGAAATTAATATTAGAAACAAGGCAAGGAAATTCTCTTACTATTATTTAATTTTGTTCTGTATCTGCTAAAAGTTAAAGAAATTAAAGAGGCATGATGTAGAAGTAATCCCCACACCCTTTGGATAACATCCAGTGCTTTGTTCTGGGCATGTAGTTACTTGTCTTCAAGAACTCTTTGCCTTGTTGAATTTTCAGCCATTTTCCAGTAACTTTCATCGAATGTAGTCTTACAGTGTTTTCAGTTAGCTTATTTTAATAGTTTTCACACTTAAAGGAAAATTCATGGAGAGGACTTCCAGGAAAGATGGTAGCATAGGCAGACATGACTCACCTCTTCACACAACCACAACAAAATTACAACTAAAATATAGAACAACCATTGCTCAGAAGCAACAGAAATCTAGTTGATGGAAGTCTGACAACTTCGGAATTAAAGAAACCACATCCGTCCAGACTGAGCCAGCATACTGGTGCTGTATCTAAGACTCCATCAACCTGGCTAACTCTGTTTGACCTGCCTTGGAGATCCCCAGAGACTCCACCCCACCCAACTGATTGGCCTGCCAAGCTACTTTTTCATATGATCCCTGGAAATCTCCAAACTTAGCACAAGTAGCAGTCATCTCAGATCGCTTTATAGCTCGAGCAGTGTGGCCCTGGGCAAAACACAGATAGGGACTGATCAGCCTGTGTACCCAATGGACAGTGGATAGCTACAGACCATATCAGAGCACCACCACCCTGCTCCTGCACAGCTGATCCTCCACAGATGGCAGAGTTGGTGGTCAGTGGTCATAGCCAGTCCTTGCAGTTGACTGGCCTGGGTAAATCCCTCCCATTGATCTGCCAACAGTAACCAAGGCTCAACTACAAGAGGAAGGTGTACTCAGCCCACACAAATGGTGTACCTGGAGTACCCAGCTGAGGTGGTAGGCGGGGCCATGCGACCTAATCTTACAGGACACCTACTACAGTAAGCCACAATTCCAAGACATGGAGTCAAAGCAGCTCTACCTAACACATAGAAACAAACACAGGAAGGCTGCCAAAGTTAGGAGACAAAGAAACATGGCCCAAATGAACAGATCAAAACTCCAGAAAAAGAGCTAAACAAAATGGATATAAGCAATCTGTCAGATGCAGAGTTCAAAACACTGGTTTTAAGGATGCTCGAGGACTTAGTGAGGACCTCACCAGCATAGAAAAGGTCCAGTCAGAAATGAAGGATACACTAACTGAAATACAGGACAATTTACAGGGAAACAACAGTAGAGTAAATGAAGCTGAGAATGAAATCAATGATTTGGAACATAAGGAAGCAAAAAACAACCAATTAGAACAACAAGGAGAAAAGAGAATCCAAAATAATGAGGATAGTATAAGCAGCCTCTGGGACAACCTCAGGCATTTCAACATTTGCTTTATAGGGGTGCCAGAAGATGAGAAAGAGCAAGAAATTGGAAATCTGTTTGAAAAAATAATGAGTGAAAACTTCCCTAATTTCGTGAAGGAAATATATGTGCAAATCCAGGAAGCACAGAGAGTCCCAAACAAGGTGGATGCAAAGAGATTCACCCCAAGACACATCATCATTAAAATGCCAAAGGTTAAAGATAAAGAGATGGGAGGGTGTGTGTAGGAGAATGGGTGAGAGGTGAGGGGATTAAGAAGTACAAATAGGTGGTTATAGAATAACCATGGGGATGTAAAGTGCAGTATAGGAAATGGAATAGCCAAAGAACTTACACACACATGACCTGTGGACATGAACAAGGGTGGGGGTATTGCCTGAGGGTGTGGGGGTTGCTGGGTGAATTGGGGGAAATGGGGAAAAATCAGGACAACTGTAACAGCATAATTAGTAAAACATAATTTAAAAATAATAAATTAAAAAATCAAGAAAATGAAAAATAATTTTAAAAAACCCTCATTTTTGTTTTGAACACCAGTTAGTAAAGCAAAGCAGAGCTGCTTTGATTGCACAGGGGTTAGTCACCTCTTCCTCATCATCCACCCCTCTGGCACTAGATCCTGGGTATATAGTATTCATGTAACACAGTTTAGGAAGAAAATTAAAAGATTTAGTTATTTATTTATTTTAAAAGATTTTGTTTATTTTTAGAGAGGGGGAAGGGAGGGGGAAAGAGAGAGAAACATTGGCACATGGAGAGGTACATTGGTCAGTTGCCTCTTACACGCCCCCAGTTGTGGTCCAGGGCCATGGCCCAGGTATGTGCCCTGACTGGGAATTGAACCTGTAGACTCTTTGGTTCATAGATTGACACTCAATCCACTGAGCCACACCAACCAGGACAAGATTTTTTTTAAATGTATATTTCAGTCAGCTGGAAAATTAATGTTCTCTAAATACTTCATCCGCAGTTACTGAGGACTAAAGTCTTTCTATATTTAATTTTTTGAGTGAAGTACAATTAATGTGATAAAATGCATAGGTCTTATATTTTCAGTTTGACTACATTTAACTTTGACTATTAATGTGATAGTATCTTTCATTTGCAGTAGACTACTTACTAGTGAATTGCAAAATTTAATTGGTAACTGTGATAACTTAGTAAATTCTGTGTTAAGAAAGTTCTTTTATAGGAGGTTAATGTTATTTTAAAAAACTGAGTTGATTTTGTAATCATAACTCAGTTGTAGTATTTTTGGTAAATTATGTTATTTGTGGGCTTCCTAAGAAAAATTTCTGCATATAGCTTCCATTTATTAGTACATAATACATGTTATCTGGTATAATACTGTGTTTAAGATTATGAAATTTTCTTCTCAAGTTGCTTTTTTTAAAAAAGATTTTATTTATTTTTTAGACAGAGGGGAAGGGAGAGAAACATCAATGTGTGATTACCTCTTATGTGCCCCCTACTGGGGGCCTGGGAGGCAACCCAGGCATGTGCCCTGACTGGGAATTGAACCAGCAACCCTTTGGTTCTCAGGCCAGCACTCAGTGCACTGAGCCACACCAGCTAGGGCTCAGCTTTTTTATTTATTCATTTGGAGAATGCAATGTACTTCTATTCTTCCCGATACTTCCCTTTCAATGAAAAGCAAAGATCTGAAGTAGTCCTTTATGCCTGCTGGTTGGTTGACTCATTACTAATATGTATTTATAAATTTGTCAGTTTAGTGATACATTTGTGTTTTAGCTCTGTGTGCTAAAGTAAGTTTTGGCTAGCATGAGCATATGGGCAACTATAGGATGGAAGAAGAAATCACAACTTTTTCCTCAGCTGATCTGGGATAGAGGATCCTTCAAGAGAAGCTAGGAGTTCACTACTGTTTGGCTGAGAAATGCTTAAGAGAGAGGGCCATTTGTCCTTCCTAAAGAAGGACTCTGTCCATCAGTAGAAATCCCTTCCTTAGTCTTTTCCCCTCTTTTACTTTAGTTACGCCTCTTTTTTGGTTGCGTGTTTCTTTATATTTAATGTTATTGTTAAGCCTTAACTTTCCCTTTTTAGTTATTTTTGAATATATCATCATGACACATTCATTCTACATTAATTTAGTTCACTTATATACAATCCCAGGTAATCATTTAATATTTTGTGATGTAATTTAACTAATTAGAGCTAAATCTGTCTTAGCAAACATATGAGTGTTTATTTTCATTCAGAATGTTGTTTTCTAAGAAATATGGTATTCTGCCATAAACTTCATATATGAGATCTGCCTGGAAAAAGTCCAACTGCTGTTAATATAACAAGAACAGTTTGCGTGTTATCAATGTAACCTGGCAGCCAAGGAGAGTGGACTGGAATGTGCATGTGTGAACAATGATGACTTCACTGTACTAGTCAGTGGAGGTGGTATACACTGTTGAGTGAGCGTGTATACTTTGTGGTTGTTGCATTCAAAATGACTGAGTAAAAAAAAAAGAACAATGAATCTGATCAATTTTTGCATTAAGCTTGAACATTCCTCCTTGGAAACTATTTGGATGATTGAGAAGACTTTTGGGGATGTTGCGATGAGTGCAGCACAAAAGAAAGTGTGGCACAAATGCTTTAAAGATGGTCAGGAATCTGTTGAAAGTGATCCACATTCTAGAAGGCCTGCAACAAGCATAATACCTGAGAATGTTGAACACCTACAGGCTGCAGTCAGCAAAGATGAGCGGCGATGTGAGAACTAGAAACTGATCCGGGGATTCCAAAAACTACTGTGTCCTAGATTTTGACAGAGGATCTTGGCATGAAATGTGTTGTGGCAAACTTTGTTCTGTGGCTTCTGCTACCAGAGCAGAAAGAATATCGTGCTGCAGTTGCTAATGACTTGATTTAAACTGCTACCAGTGAACCAGATCTCCTCAAGAAGGCTGTAACTTTGAACAGTACTGAAGCATCTTGTCCTATGTACAGTATTTCTTGTATCTCTGTATCTTCTTCAATAAATTTCTCTATTTTTCATATTACGTGGACAGACCTTGTATAGCCAAGTTTTGGATCCAAATTTTGGAGAACTGAATGAAGGCTGAATTAAATCTTCTGTTAGTAGATAGAAGATGATGATCATTTGTTGATTTCTTATGACTCTTAACTATGAAAAATTAATATGTAGTATAATAAAAAGAAAATAGGCTAGCTGTGATTGGTATTATTAGGCTCAATTTTAAAAAATTTTTATTTATTGATTTTGAGAGAGAGAGAGAACTATTGATTTGTTCCACTTATTTATACATTTATTGGTTGATTCTTGTATGTGCTCTAACTGGGGATTGAACCCATAACCTTGGCATGTGGGGATGATGCTCCAAACAACTGAGCTACTGGCCAGGGCCTAAGCTCAGTTTTTAAAATCTTTCTGAGTATAGTTATCTTTAAGAGAACATTCTTTAAAATAGAATGAAATCTCTGTGAGTATAGTCATCATGCTTTAAATAGAAAAAGCAATCTAAAGAAAATGGTATGGCATTGTATGATATATTAAAACAGGTATTTTTAATAAGATTTGTATTTAACACTTTTCTGCTTTTAATTTTTAGAAAGTGTATGCTATCCTGATGTGTACAGTTTTGAAGCTGTTGTTTGTCTTAAACTGATTATTTGGATATGAATACAAGATGTGTTTTCTTCTGATACCTAGTAATGTTTACTTTCCCTGTCTATCTGTAGCACATACCATCAATGTAGCACATACCATTGTAGCACGTACAATTGGTACTTACAAAATTTCATCTAATGTTAATATTAACCTAAGAAACATAATCAGGAACATAAAATTTCTAAGGATTTTGTATCTACTGTAAATGTTATATATTTTATGTAATATATGAAGTATATAACATTTAAAATCAGGTTTTAATATATAGATATTATGTGTAAATATGTATGTATATATGCACACTCACATATGTACATACACAAGGACAGACAGAAAACTTGAAGTATGTTTCTGCTATCATTGAACACACATTCTGATATCATTGTGTATTCTCAGGCACCCAGCTTTAAACCCTGAAGGCATAATTTCCTCCTTTCCTCTGTCTCTGCAGCCCTAAATCCATTTAGACTTATGAGGGGTTTGTTTTTTTTTTTCCCCTCATATTCTCTCATTTAGCCTATCTAACCCCTTAATCCCTATTTTGGGCCCTTGTCACCTCTCTCTCAACTATTATAATAATTTCTTAATAGTGTTCTTTGTTTGAAGTCTGACCCTGATACTCTTGCATTGTCAGCAGTGAGGATTTTAAAAAACTATTTCAGTTTTTTAAACTTTTTGTTACATAACATTTCAAACATAAAATGTAAAAGTAGAGAAAATAGCATATAGATTAAACTTGTGATGAATAGCTCCCCATTCCTTCAGAATGTAATCCAAACTTTATTTTTTTAAGACTTTATTTATTTTTAGAGAGAGGGGAAGGGAGAGAGAAAGAGAGGGAGAAAGATCGATGTATGGTTGACTTTTGCGTAGTCCCAACTGCAGACCTGGCCTGGAACTCAGTCATGAGCCCTGACTGGGAATCAAACTGGCAACCCTTTTGAAATCCAAACTTTAGACCATTTACGATGTCCACCAGAACTCTCCATAGCCTGGTTCCAATTTGCCTTTCCAGTTTTGTCTCCTATTACAATCTCAGTATTCCAGCTGTAGTGGGTTACTTGCTAATTATGTGTTTTCTGAAAATGCTTTGGAAATTCTCTCTATCTACCTGACATTGTAACTGCTAATTTTGCTCCCTTTCCCTTAATTGCCCTTCTTTCCAACTTTATCCATTGAAATTCTACATATTATACTTAAGGCTCAGTTTAAATACCAGCTCCTCAGAAAGGCTTTCCTGATGTATTTCTTTTCCACTCTGACTCTCCCAGTTGTAGGTGTGCTTTTTTTTTTTTTTTAGTATTTTCTACCTCTCATATTTGTTCAACCAATATTCCTTGGGAATATACTGAGTTCTAGATCATATTGGGACTCCTCATGTCTGTTTCTCCCACTAAATTGAGGCGACTTGATGTTAGGAACCATGTGGTCTTCATCTTTAGTCCCTTCTTGCATTTAGCATAGTGATTGCATATAGGTTTGAAGTGAATAGTGCTTCTTATCAATTGACCTTCAGTTGTTTTCAAGTAATTATTACATAATAAAATTGTACGTGTGAATACTTACAAAGTTTTTAAGATTAAAAAGAATATTTTTGTTTTTATTTGGAAAAGTAAACTGTATTGTTAAAAGTGTGAAAATATAGATAAGCACAAACAAGAAAATTGAAATGATCTAAGGGATCTAGAAATAATGATAGCCTGAAATATTTTTTGATACTTTGCATTGATTTACTCTATTCACTTTGATTAGCTGTATTTCCATTTCTTTCCCTCTTTTCCTCTTCTGCCCACCCCCTTTCCATATCAGACACCACTGTTTTTTCACATGGATTTTTGGCAAACAGATTTATTACATATCTCTATGTAACACATTGTCCCAAAGCATTTATTTCCTCACAGTTTCTGTGAATCAAGAATTTGGGAGCAGCTTATCTTGGTAGTTCTGTTTCTGCATTTATCATGAGGTTGCAATTAAGACGTCAGCTGAGGCTGCTGCAGTCATCTGGGGGCTTGACTCAGTGCAGCATGCACACCCACACTGGCTGCTGTTGGCAGGAGGTCTCCGTTCCTTGCTGTGTACTTCCCCATAGGCCTGCTTTCAGAGTCCTGGTGATATAGCATCTAGCTTCCTCCAGATTAGATGATCCAAGACTGAATAAGGAGGAAGTCAAAGGGTCTTTTATCACCTGGCCTTGAAAGTCCCACTTAGTCATTTCAAACCTTGGTCACACAGGTCAGCACTTTTTGGTGTGGGAGGAGATGGTACAAGGACATGAATGCCAACAGATGTGAGGCTCATTGGCCACCATCTTGGAGGCTATCAGTAGTTATCTTGAACTGGGAAACGTCGAGATGAGATGAAAATGCCAAACAGCTTTTCGTTTTTCCAAATTGGGTATAGTGTACCATTGCCATTTTGTTTGAAAATGACAAAGTATGAAACACTTAATCTCTCATAACTATGCATTCCTAAATCAAATTTTAGCAGTGCCTTTACATATTAGCTTTCAGGATTTTATACAGTCAATTGTCTGAATAACCTCAAAGAATAAGAATAATAACTTTATTATTAATCTTTATTAGTACATATTACATATAAGACAACATGTTAAGGTATTTTCATGCTCACAATATTTATTCCTCACAACTGCTGTTTTATAAACAAGAAATGAGGTTTTAAGTAAGTATCAGAGTAGGATTAGAGTCCAGGCAATTTTATTTCACCTCCAAACACTTTTAAACATTATGCCTTTGAATCTCAGTCTTACGGTAGGTTTGGAACACAGAGAATATACACTGTATAAGTATACCACTAATATTTGGTAAATTAAAAAATACTGTCATACCTAATATAAAAATAAAATAGTATTTTTTAAAATAATAGTTATTATTTATAATAAGTCACAACTGTGAAAGACATGTTGTTTACCAGGTTTTCTATAGGGCTTATGAGCTTGAACTATATAAATCAGGTTCCCCCAGTTGTTGTTTCTTTAACTGCTCTTAATTTGTGCTGACTTAAAATTATAGATTGCTGAAGTGGTAGCAAACAATGGCTGACTCATATAATTCTGGATATTCAGCCTGAACATAACCACAAAGAAATAATTTCTTAAGCTGTTTCTTGTACTCTCAGACTCTCGATGAACCTTGTCTCACTAAAATACTGAATCAGATTGAGGCAATAGCAAATATAATATTAATTAGCTTTTTGGTTATTAGTGGGAAAGTCAGTCTCTTGGTAATCAACCCTGTACGCCATATTTGGCTTTTGCTTAAACTAAAAATTAAGTTTATTGTAGCCTAAGTTAACATATTCATATTATTCAGCATTTACTGCTCATGTATGTATACCACTTGAGCAGATCTCTAGAAATCATGGAAGCAATCATTTCAGAAGTTATTAATGCCTTGAAGAAATACAGTTTTTCCTGAAACAGTTTATATTAAGGAAGAAAAAGCAATATATTCAATAACATTTTTGTATAAAAAGACATTAAGACCATTCTGATCACACTGGATCAAAATTAGGAGGTGTGCCCTGGCTGGTGTGGCTTAGTGGATTGAGCACCATTTTGCTAACTGAGAGGTTGCTGGTTTGATTCCCAGTTGGGGCACATGCCTGGGTTGCAGGTCAGGTGCCCATTTGCCATTGTGCAGGGGGCAACTGACCATTGTGTCTCCTGCACATGATGTTTCTCCCTCTCTTTCTCCCTTCCTTTCCTTCTCTCTAAAAATAAAGTCTTTAGAAAAAAAATTAGAAGGTGTATTTTTTATTGCCAGTTATACAGTAAAGCATAAAGCAACATGTAGATTAGGCAATTAACTGCAACCTCTTTTATAGCTTTTTATCTACACGAGTACTGGGTCTTCTCTCAGTGGTAATCCCAACCTGCTTTTTGCAGCCGTTTTCAATGTAGTTTCATTCTACTGGAAATAACCTCTTTTTTCTTTTCTTTCTTTTTTTTTTTCTTTATTGGAAATAACTTTTCTGTAGCTTTGGATGTCAGTGATAAATCAAACAAAAAGTCATTGATTACTTCTCTCAAATACGGTGTCTATAATGATATAAATCATTGATATTTTTTCACATTTGTGATTTGTTCCAGCTGTAATGCAAAAATATCTGCTAGAATGCACATATAAGAGTATTAACTCTTCTGTATTGCATGCTATTAATATTACACAGTGCCTAACTTTATCATATACTAACATTTTTTAAAAAGATTTTATTTATTTTTAGAGAGAGAGGAAGGAACAGAGAAAGAGAGGGAGACAAAAATTGATACATGAAAGATACATCTGCCCAACCAGGGACCTGGCCTACAACCCAGACGTGTGCCCTGACTGGGAATCGAACCAGCAACCCTTTGCCTTGCAGGCCAGAGCTCAATCCATTGAGCCACACCAGCCCGGGCTACATCATATATTAAAAGAATTCTGTGCCTTCTGCTTCCTCTCAAAACATATGTCATCAACATTATTAATTTTTTAATTTCTTTATAGTGTTTTTGCTATTATAGTGTACAGCTGTGAATGATGCCATTGTAGTTTTAGACTTTCCTTGGTGACAGAATATATCAATTTTACACTGAAGAGCATATTTTGTCCTTCATATTTTGTAAAATCTTATTTGGTTTTCCAGAAAAGTACTATATTTTGAAAATTACCCAAAAGGTTTTATGCTTCATGCCACTGTTTGTACTGTGTGGTCACTAGAGGCAAAAGGATGCTGATTTATTAAAAAGCAGTTTTAAGACATTCATCAATACACTTCCTATTGCACTTTTCTTTTCCAGGGACTTGTGCATACATATCAACACTTGAAGATCTATTTACCTCAGTCATACTGATTGGCATTTCTGTATTCTCTTGAAGCCCTGTTCAATGTTTATATCATTACTCTGAATTCCGGCATTTCTGGAATTGTCTGCTTTCATAAGATAAAACAGTTTGTTTGAATTTGGATTATACATTACAAAATAACACTGAGGTTTCTGTGAAAAATCGTATTTCATCTTACCTGTTAAATTAATGATTATACCAGCCGGTCTGTGGAGTACTAGTTGGACTGACAGGGCCTGCTGGTGGTACACAGACCATGCTCTGACAAATGGCACTCAGCTGCTCTAGGAATGGTTGTTAAAACAGTCATAGATCTGATTATTATGCAAGTAGCAGCATGTCTGGCTGGTAAAACGTAAAGGAGAGGTAAAATGAAAGGAGCATTGCTACTACTGCATGTTGATGACAGTGAAAATCAGTTTCTTACCCACATTGGGCCAAGAAGCGGAGGGAAAGCAATAGGGCAAGGAGTAAGGAGAGACAATACAAAGTAAACTGCATACCAGGAATAACTGACAGCACAGAATAATGGCGAACATTGAAAGGGAGTGAAAAACACCAACTAGAACAGCTCTGTGAGAATGTTAACTGAGGAACAGATCCAGTAACCTCAAGCAAAGGACAGACAGCTTGTCCCCCACTAAAGGTGCTGTAATCTGGTGGATGATTTGTTGTAGTCGGTGCCATAACTTCCGTGTAATATATAAAGATTCAATGGACCAGAGCGAGGTGTCTCAAGGAGTATGGGTGCCAGATTTTCTATAATGAAGGATAGTATCTCAATTCTTGGAATGTCATATTAGTATATTAGTATCTATTGCTGCATAACAAATTACCTCAAAACTTAGCTGCTTAAAATGAGAAACATTAATTATCTCACAGTTTCTGTGGGTCAGGAATCTGGGTACAGCTTAATTGGATCTTTTGATTCAGGGTCTGTCATAGGCTGCAGTTATCTCAGGGTATCAGGTGGGGAAGAATTTCTCCAGGCTTCCTTAGGTGGCTGTTGGCAGGCCCTATTCCCTGAGTTCCTCACTGACCTCACTGACCTGTTTGTTGACCAGAAGCTTCTCTCAGTTCTTTATCATGTGGGCCACTCTAGAGGGGAGCTCACAAGTCAAGAGAGGGTGGCAAAATGGAAGCTAGAGTCTTCTAGTAACCTAACTCTAGGTCCAGCACACTCACAAGGAGGGGATTAGATAGGACATGAATATCAGGAGGCAGGGATTATTGAGGGCCATCTTAGAAAACTGCCTACTACAATGAGTGAAGGAATGAATGAAAATGAATGGGAGAAACGTAGGAAAAATAACCTGTACACACACACTCCAATTTATTTTGCTTCGATTCATTGCTCTTTAAAGATACTGCATTTTTTACAAATTGAAGTGACTTTATTGCTGTGGTCTGGAACTGAACCTGCAGTATTTCTGAGGTATACCTCTGCTAAGTTGTCCATACATACAGATTACAAGATTGGAAATTGAACCGTAAAAAAAGAAATCTATGGATAAGAACTGTTTTAGCGAAAAGTGGACAAATTTTGATCACTAAAGAAAGGCTTGAAAAATAGGAATGCTGTTTTCTGCAGATCTAAATCGAATGACATCTTTTAATACAACCCGTCTCTATATTTAGAAATGATATAGCATCCATTAGAAATGACTGAAATTTGATCATTTCAGTCATTGGTTTTCAAAACCACACCAAAAAAGGATGCCTGGGCTCTATCTCAAGCTAAATAACTCAGAGCCCCTATAAAAGTGGGGCCGACCAAAGACACTGAAATTGAGAACAAGAGAGGAGAGGGATAGGAATATCCAGGGAAAAGGGGAAGGGATTAGAGCAACAAGTATGAAAGACATATGGACAAAAGCTAGGGGGGGGGGTGGAAATGGAAGGGAGCTGGGGAGGGCTGGGGCGGAGGGACGGGATGGGAGTAGAAAACAGAAGACTGTATAAGAACAACAATTAAAAAAAAAAAAAAAAAAAAGTGGGGCCGAGCCAGCACATTTTTTGTAAAGGTTTCTCAGCTGACTCCAGTGTGTATCAGGCTTAGCAACTGCTGATTTCAGTGATTCTCAGTGGAAGGATTTGAGTATGCACCCTTTCTCTGGTTAGTACAAAGTTAGTAAGTAAATAATTTTATGAACAAGCTTTTTTCATTCAGCATGAATTGTATTTATTGTGTCCAGAATGTACATAGGAGTTGTAAGAAAGGCTAATTGGACAAGATGGGATCTGGGAGTACATCAGGAAAGCACATTCGTGAAGTGCAGTAGTTTGCTGCATTTGACAGATGCAGATCCTGGGATCTGATTTGGAGAGATCTGACAGTTTAGCTAACACTTTGCTCTTATTCTGCTCTTATTCTTTGCTCTTATTGCCCTGTCTGCGAAAGAGGGGCAACCGAAGAGCTTTGAAAAATACCAGGTTTCACTCATAGAAATTTTCATTCAGTTGTTCTGGGTGGGGCCCAAGTATTGCAATTACAAAAAGACTCCCTGTAGTGCTCCTGTGCAATCAGGGTTGGAAAACTACTATAGGATCCCTTAAGGTCCCTGGAGATTTTTGAGTAAGAGAGTTTCACATTCACCTATCTATGAAAATCACATTAGGTATTTTCTATTATAGGCACAGGGCAAACAACAGTGAACAAAATAAAACAGGAAAAAGTCCCTGTTTACATTTATGGGGGTGGTAGGTTGCTTATATTCTTTTCTGGTAGGGGAGGACAAGCAATAAATTAATAATATATGGTAAGTAGAAACAAGTACTTTGAAGGATGTGAAGAATAGTGAGGGGTACAGAGTAATTAGCAGAATGGAGTGGAGTGGGAGAGGACAGTGCTATTTTATGTCAGATTAGGAAAGACTTCCAGGACAGTTGGCATTTGAACAGAGAAGTGAAGGAGTGAGTTAGGCAGAGGGGTAACAGGGGAAACCCTCAGGCAGGAGTACAAGGCCAGTAAGATTGGATAGTATGGATTGAATTGTACCCCTACCCCCCACACACACCTCGAGTTTATATCAAAGCTCTGATCCCCAGAGTGTTACTGTATTCCATATTTGGAGATAGGGCTTCTAGGAGGCAGGTTAAATGAGGTTATAAGGGTGAGGTCCTGATACAATAGTATCATTGGCCTTATAAGAAGAGGAAAAGAGATCTCTCACTTTACCAGGTGAAGACACAGAAGGAGGCCCTTGGCAAGCCAAGAGGAGAACACTCACCATAAGATGAGCCCTGCTGGACCTTGATCTTGGACTTTCTAGCCTCCAGAATTGTGAGGCAATACATTTCTGTTGTTTAAGCAACCAATCTACATTATTTTATAATGGAAGCCCAAGCCGTCTAAGACACGAGAGTAGAGAGTGTCAGAGGGGAAAGGGTAGAAGATAAAGTGGGGGGAGAGACTCAATCATGTAGGGTTGTGAACTAGCACAAGCATTTTGGATTTTATTCTCAATTGCTATATACTCTGTTGCCAGAGTGTAACAAAGGAAAGGTTTGGGTGGGGAGGAGGAACCCACTGAACAGTTTTAAAGGGAGTAGTTAGTAATCTAATTTGATTTACATCTGGAAGGATCTGCTACTTTGTGGAAAAATATCTGTAGCAAGCCAGTTGAGGGATCAGGGATTAGTTATGAGGATATTAAAAGGGCAATATTAGTGGTGGTAGTGAGGAATCATTCAATTCTACATGTAATTTGAAGGTAGAGTGGAAAGGATTTGCTGGTGAATTAGATGTGGATATGAGAGGAAGTATGGAATGAATTATCTCTAAGCCTTTGGTCTGAGCAAATGGAAGCATGGAGTAGTATTTACTAACATAGGAAGACTGTCAAAAGAATGGAAGAGTGAGAGAAGGGAGGAATCAAAAGTGTATTGTTGATCAAACTGTGTTATTTTGAGTTTGTACTATACATCCAAGTGAAGATGTTAAATAGGCAGTTGGTTATTTAAGTCTGCTGTTTAGGGGAGTCATTGGAGGTTTTAATATAAAATTTGGAGTATCATTGTATAGATCAGTTGTTCTCATCTTTGGATGCACTTTACAACCTTGGATGTAATTTACAATCAACTTTCAAAAAATTGCTAAGCCTGGCTCCATCCCTACAGATTATCATTTAACTTGGGAGTGGGACTCAGGCATCAATGGTTTAATTTGATTTGTGATTAGATTAAAAATTTTAGGCAGCTTTTGTTGAGGTATAATTGACATACAGTACACAATTAACCAGCTCTAGTAACCAGCTCTTAGGGAAATGCAAATCAAAACCACAATGAGATGCCACCCCACATCTGTTAGAATGGATGTTATCAACAAGACAAGTAATAACAAGTGTCAGAGAGATTATGGAGAAAAAGGAACTTTCATACCCTGTTGGTGGGAATGTACAATAAATTGGTATATATAGCCACTCTAGAAACAGTTTGGAGATTTCCTTTAAAAATTAAGAAGAGTTACCATATAATCCAGTGATCCCACAGTTCCTTAATTCAGCTGTTGATGAACATTTGGGTTGTTTTCAGTTTCTGGCTATTACAAATAAAGCTGCTGTACACATTTGTATATAAATCTCTGTATGGACACATACTTCTTTCTCTCTCAATGAATATTTTGGTGTGGAGTAGTTGGATAACATGGATCACATTTGTTCAATGTGAGAGGTGGTGTCCTTGAGAACAATTTTTATTAAAATTAATGTTCAATTGGTTTCATTAAAATGATTAAAATTAATGTTTGATTTATTAGTTTCAGTTTTAATAATCCAGTTTTTTCTTAAATGTTTGTTCATTTTTACAAATATTTATCAGCTTACAAAATTTAACTCTTTTCCCCTCAGGCATAGTTATTTTTAAAAAGCATCGGTTAATTATAATTGGAGTCCGGGCTGCAAGTCATTGTACAGATGGTATATACAGCCAAGACTGAATTAGGTCACATAGACCAGCATTTCTCAAGCTTTCTGTGCATAAAAATATCCACAGTTTGGGCACAATGTCTGAGAATTTGCATTTCTAGAAGGCTCCCTTGTAGATTCCCTTGGTTGGGTTGGTGGACCACACTTCAAGTAGTAACTGCCCTATAGGGTTAGTATAGATAGAAGAGATATCCGAAGACTGAGTCCTGGGGCACTGCACAGTTTAGAAATTGGGAAAGAGAGGAATGAATCAGTAAATGAGACTGTGAAAGAGTAGCCAGTGAGGCATGAGAAAAATTGGAAGAATGTGGTGTTCTAAAGGCTTGTGAAGAAAGTTTTGCTGGAAGTGGAATGATAAACTAAGTTCAGTGCTTTTTAAATGACCAAGTAAGATGAGAGCCACAGTTGATCACTGGAGATGATAAAGTGATTCTTGGTGACCTTGAAAGCTCCAATTTTGGTAAATGGTAGGAGGCTGCTGTTGGGTTAGGCTAGAGTGGTGTTCATGGGAATGATAAAGAGGAATTATTCCAGTAATATGGGAGAAAAATTGATGTTTATTTGGCTAAGGGGAAGGAAAAGTTGAGGATGACCTGTTTGTAGCTCTAGAGAGTGCCCTTGGTCTTTCAAGTTAAGTGAACTGTGATGTTGTTTAATGATTCGAGGGATTTTTCAGAGACTTAATTGCTGAATGCTGTAACCTAGTTTTTATAGCAGATGTAGTCATCTATTTTGTCTGTGCTTACCAAAGACTATTGTAGTGCTGCCAAGGAATCATCTCCCCTGCTGCCATCTCCCAGGAGTTTAGGGAAAATTGTGTTCTGGGCTTCTGCAGAAGTGTTTGATACAGAAAATTAAATATATATAGATCTTAAAGACTCTTCAAAATACTCTGCATAGAATCTTGAAATGGTGAAAGATATTGTTATATACATTCTATAAGCACACTTAACCAGATGACTAGAAGAGAGTACGTTGAACCTAAGGTGCAATTTAATTAGTATAGTGGGAAATATGTTAGATCAGTGGTTTTCCCATTATATTCGTCATGGTCACACTTCAGGGATAACTGGGAGATTTGAGGATAAGCACTGAGCACATGAGGCTAAGGAGCCTCCACATGAACTTTATAGAGGTAGAAGTTAGATTTTGCAGTTTTACGTATTGAGATCCCTTGTAACATTTTGTTAGAATGATCCTTCTGCTGCAAAATAATAACAAACACATTTGAATAACCTTAATATAGCTAATATTTAAATTTTGCTAATAAGTCAGATTATGCTGGTATTAGCAGAGTAGATGATTTCATTATTTGGAGGTAGAGAAAATCACTTAAAAAGGACTCTTTATTCTTTGATTTAATAATAACTTTATAGAAAGCAGACATGTACATAAACTCTTCGTTCTGTCTTTATGGGAAAGAAGTACATGTCTCAAAGGCAAGAGGGCATCAGAAATTTTTTCAAGAAAGTGAGCCCCTAGAAGTTGGCATCTAATCAAATCAGTGTTCATGCTATTGACTAATTATATTTCACATTATATTTAATTTGTATTATTAGTTCTTGTTAACATCGAGACATGTTTATGAGCATCTAATAAATGTAAAATCTGTTGTACTAGATGCTGGGGATACAGAAATAGGTAAGATGGGATCTTTTCCCATGTAGGGAATATGTAGTCCAGTTGGTGGGGGGAGAGAACACATCATGCAGTGATCAGTAGCATTACAGAGAAATACAGAAGACCATGCTTCTGCAGAGATTCAAGGGTTCCACAAATATTTTAAAAATATTTTAACCATTTAAAAAATAAGGAACTTCTGGCCAAGATGGAGGTGTAGGTAGGTATGCTTCACTTTCTTGCACAACCAAGAGAAGGATAACAGCCAATTTAAAAACAAAAAACAACCAGAACTGCCAGAAAAATTGAAGTGTATGGAAGTCCAACAACCAAGGAGTGAAAGAAGGAACATTCATCCAGACTGGTGAGAGGGGCAAAGACAGGCAGCTGATGTGGAGAGGACCCGCAGCAAGGTGGTGGCTGGAAGACCATGTGGTCCCACATCTGCATGCGGATAAACCGGGAGGAACAGTTGTGGAGTTAGACCTTGCAACCCAGGGCTCCAGCCCCGGGAAAACAAAGTTTCAAAACTACTGGCTATAAAAATTCATGGTAGTTGCGGCAGTGGGAGAAACTCTCAACCTCACAGGAGAGTTCATTGGAGAGACCCTCAAGGTCCTAGTAGAACATACACAAACCTGCCCACATGGGAATCAGCACCAGTAGGGCAAAGTTTGCTTGTGGGTAGCAGGAAAAGTGACTAAAAGCCAGCCAAGAGCCCAGCAAGCAGCATTATTCCCTCTCTGACCCCTCCCCCACAGACAGTGCCACAATGCAGCAAGGTTGCTCTGCCCTGGCAAATGCCAGAGGCTCTACCCCCTTACAATATAACAGGTGTGCCAAGACAAAAGATATGGCCCAAATGAAAGAACAGATCAAAACTCCAGAAAAAGAACTAAGTGACAAGGAGATAGCCAACCTGTCAGATGCAGAATTCAAAACACTGGTAATCAGGATGCTCACAGAATTGGTTGAGTATGGCCACAAAATAAAGGAAGAAGTGAACGCTATACAAAGTGAAATAAAAAATATATATATAGGTAACCAACAGTGAAGAGAAGGATACTGGGACTCAGATCAACGATTTGGAACAATAGGAAAAAATAAACATTCAACCGGAACAGAATGAAAGAACAAGAATTCAAAAAAATGGGGATAGGCTTAAGAACCTCTGGGGTAACTTTAAATGTTCCAACATCCGATCATAGTGGTGGCAGAAGGAGAAAATGAAGAGCAAGAAATTGAAAACTTAGTTGAAAAAATAATGAAAGAAAACTTTCCCAATGTGGTGATGGAAATAGACTTCCAGGAAGTCCAGGAAGCTAAGAGAGTCCCAAAGAAGTTGGACCCAAGGAGGAACACACCAAGATACATCATAATTAAGTTACCCAAGATGAAAGATAAGGAGAGAATCTTCAAAGCAGCAAGAGAAAAGGAGAGAATTACGTACAAAGGAGTTCTCATAAGACTCTCAGCTGATTTCTCAAAAGAAACCTTGCAGGCAAGAAGGGGCTGTAAGGAAGTATTCCAAGTCATGAAAGATAAGGACTTATAACCTAGATTATTCTATACAGCAAAGTTATCATTTAGAATGAAAAGGTAGATAAAGTGCTTCCCAGATAAAGTCAAGTTAAAGGAGTTCATCATCACCAAGCCCTTAATATATGAAATGTTAAAGGGACTTAGATATCTAAGAAAAAGAAGATAAAAAATATGAACAGTAAAATGACCAAACTCACAAGTATCAACAACTGAACCTAACAAGAACAAACTAAGGAAACCACTAGAACAGGAACAGAATCACAGAAATGGAGATCACATGGAGGCTTATCAGCGGGGATGGGGAGAGGGGAGAATGGGAGAAAAGGTACAGGGAATAAGAAGCATAATTGATAGGTACATCATAGACAGGGGGAGGTTAGTATTAGTGTAGGAAATGGAGAAGCCAAAGAACTTCTGTGTATGACCCATGGACATGAACTAAGGGAAGGGATTGCTGGAGGAAGGGGGGGTACAGGGCAGGGGGAGGATACAGTGAGAAAAAAATGGGACAACTCTAATAGCATAATCAATAAAATATACCTAAAAATAAATAATAAATAAAATGACATGTTATATAAATGTGGTCTTTACATCAAATATCAACATGCACAGAAGGAAGGCCACTAAAGCTAATTAATTTATTTTGAGGAATTACTGGTTTTTTTTTACAGTTTCAAAATAAAAGTAGGAAGCCCTTTATTTATATTTCTTAACCACTGAAAAAAGACATATCAATCTTAGAAGCATTTTTTAGTCATTATTTTCCCATTTCCACCTCTGCCCTCATATAATAGTTTTGTTGCCAAGGTACAGTCCTCAAAAATCTCTCAACCCCCACAAAGAAACAAAACCTCTTTTAGCAATGTCTAACTTCCTTTCCTTCTGATTGTCCATCACAGATTCTCAGAAACTGATCTGTCATGTAAGATCTACCTCAGAAACCCTGGAAGGGAAAGAGTCATTGAGTGGGCCATGCAAGAGAATGCTCTCTGAGGGCTTGGGAGGAGAAATCCAGGACTTGACAACATGGAGCAATTTTCATCCCTTTGTGTTTGTTAATCCTTGGTAGGCTGCATGGTGCTAGAGCTCTCTGACAGGTCTCCAATGACAATATCCTAGAAGACTTTTTTGCACACTTGGGTAGTTACGTGAGCAATATAGGCCTAAGGATAAAAAGGAAATACGGTTTCTCACATGAGTGAGAAACAGAAATCCTTTCAACAAAGGATTTTATCATGCAGTATTTTGGAACAGTGACCTTGAATCATCTTGTTTCACTATTAGGACATATGTTGGTATTCTTTTCTATGATATTTGACACCAAAAGAAGTGGATAGATGCTGGATGATATTTTTGTATACTAGTCTAAAAATGAAAACGTTTGATCATTTTGGAGCAAAGAAAATGGCTGTCCTCTTTTCAAAAAATCATGGGCCATCAAGGTTTTCAAAGATATTTTGACAGTGCAACTTTAAGAAGTGGACGTAAAGATATCAGAGATGTATATGAATTCAGGAAACCAGTGTGTATAAGACAGATATGCTCCTAGAATTAGATATAATAGCTGATGAGTTACTTAACATTATAAAAAAAAAAACTTTGTAGTCTAGGGTTTATATACCTTTAAAACCACATTATTAGGGAGTAAAAATTTGGGTTTACTGTCTTACTAAAATTTTTAGTATTCATTTTTTCTTTATTTTGTCTAAATTATTCATAAAATGACTTTAATATATTTAAAAAAAGGATTCTGTGGTGGTGGCTGTTTTTCCTACTGTAGTAATGGTTTAGACATGAACTACAGTTCTTTCCACCACATCTAATAGTAAGTCCTCTGTCTCTTTTCTCTATTACAGCACACTGTTTTCCCCTCATAGTGCTTTTGACAAAATTTACTTTTATTTAGTTTACTTTTGTATGGGGTCTTTCTCATCTGCTGAATAAACTCGGTGAGGGCACAGGAGGTCTGTCTTGTTGTATGGTTAATCTCTACAAACAGGGTGGGTGCTTATAAACTCTTCCTTGGTTAGATTTTTGGGTTTTTGTTGACAGTGTATCAACAGACTCACAGCAGGTTTGAGTTTTAGTTCAGCCTTTTTTACTCAGTGAAATTTATTATATTGCTACAATTTATCATGTTTTAGTGCCATGAACCAGATTACTTCTTTCTTAGCTATGAGTAATGCTGTCTTTTTTAGAAAAGAACCAGTAACTGTTTTATATGTTTGTTTTTTTTGTTTTGCCTATCGAGTTTGACAAAGCTAAATTGTATGAGATTGATCCAATTTAAAGCATTTTTCTTGTATTTGGCACATAGAATTTGTATTGAAGAGTGATGGTGGTGACGGGCAGACACATACTTAGAAATGGAATACATTAAGCCTCATATTCACATGGAAGGTTTAAAAGCTTCTAAAATATTTTGTTCTGATGAATAGTAGATATCCATTAAATGGTTGTTGAAATGTTCTGTTTTTCTTACGTTGCAGGAAATCAACAGACCTGCCTAACAGTCTATTTGGGCTTTTAAGATGGGTACATAGAGACATATAGAGATTCCAAAATTTTTGAATACTGTATTTCACACATTACTGCCTGATCATGACATATGTAAGAAGATAATAGAGTGCAATTGGGATATGGCTGGATGGCACTTATTTTACTAATTAGATGATTTTTTTTGTCCTTTTTATCAAAGAACCTTTGGCATTACAGGTGTAGTGTCAAAACCTCAAATGATAAATTCCTGAACATAAAAAGGCATGCTTTATAAATGATTCCCTGCCCCTTATTTCCTGAGTTAACTATCTCCTACCTCTGAAATTTCCTACCGTCCTCCTTATTTTTCTCATTAATAGAAAAGGGATCTCAGTTAAACCTTCTTAAGCTCCCTTCTATAGAAGAGCTTTCTTTTTAACAGGGCATGGTGAAGATGAGTCACTTTATGATATGATAAAAAGATCATCATAAATGATGTTCCCTCTATCTTAAGTGAAGGATCTTTAAAGCTCACTTAGCTCCTAGAGAGCAGCAGAAAACTTGCAATAGTTAGGCTATATGTATACACATATATATTGTTCTTTTCTCCCAAATTTAAACCAGAACAAATAATTGTAGAACAGAGGAACAAAGTTATAACCTTTAAGTGAAAAATCAACCACCATTAAACTAATAATAAAAGAATGGAATAGTATACATTTAGTAAAGTCTAGGAGAAAGAGAAAGAAAAAGAACAGAAATAAGTAACATTTTTCTTTAGGAAAAAGAGAATCACTATAGAAAATTTATTGGTGACTAAAAAGTTAAATCAATAACAAACAACAGTAGGTACAAAGATTATATGGTTGCTTATCAGACCACTACTCTCACATTTCCACTGGCCCTAATTGCAGCTTTGCTTATGTTTTTAAAATATACAAACCCAACATTGCCACCACCAAGTTTATCAGTCCCTCCTGTTTAGAATAATCCTGTTCTTGGCTTCCTGCAACTGCCTTAGTCTATTTGAGCTGCTCTAACAAAAATACCATAGACTGCATGGGATATAAACAACAAACATTTATTTCTTACAGTTCTTGAGACAGGGAAGTCCAAGATAAGATCATGATAGATTGGCAGATTCACTGTCTGTTGAGGACACACTTCCTCATAGTGTCCTTACATGACAGGAGGGGCTAGGGATCTGTCTGTGACCTCTTTTATAAGAGCATTAAGCCCATTCATAAGGGCTCAAACTGCATGACCTAATCACCTCTCAAAGGGACACAAATATTCAGCCCATAGCACTGTGTTCCTAATCCCCCCCTTTTTTTAAACTCCCATTTGGGGCAGTGGGTAACAGGGAGAGTTCTTGATCCCTATTACTCAGTATATGTCAGGTTGAATTATTCTTCTGAAATGTCATCAGATTTACTGCTTCAATTCCATTCCCCTGGCCACACCATAGAATGGATCATTATTACTATTACTTCCTTCATTTCTACTTTGATGTGGTAGTCTTCTACCTAGTCTTGATTCTAGTCTCTTACCTGAGCAGTTCAACTAGTTCTTTTTGTGTTGGTTGTGCCTTGTAGGAGAGTGTACACTGACTATTTTGTTCTTACACAGAGAGTTTAACACTTAGAAGAATTCTAGGTTCATAACTTGTTTAGAAATAAATTATTAATTTAATTTAACCTCATGGTTTTATGAAGCAAATCCTGCTTTACTAATATGCTTTTATTTTCACATTAATGAACTCATATTTTATATGGGCTATATAAAAAGGGAAAATGATTCTAGGAACATTCTGGAGACATGAAAGTTGTTAAATATAAAAAAGACTTGGCAGCAGTTATATTGCAGGATTCATGGAGCTGGAGAATTAGGATTATCCCTTTCTCACATAGAAGTTGGAGGGAGAATCTTGAGGAGCAGTGTCACAAAATAGATGGGTACCCACTGGAGACACATGCTGGAGGGGAGAAGGGAGAGTGATGGATCATGCTAGAAAACATTGTACCTAACCACAGCGCAGTAGTGATAGTCCTGAAAATCTTCGTCATCTGAGTATTCATGATGGAGATATGTAGATTTTATGGGGGGCAGGGGAACAGCATTGAGCTGTTGAGGTAATTAATGAATCTAGAAAACTAATCAATTTTATTTCAAGGCAGCACTAAGTAAACAATATAAATTATATATTTTAAGTTAGTATTAATGGCTACTGAGTAAGTAACATCAATTTATTAATTGCTTGAAACTTCACGATTTTAAGTTTGAAAGAATATATTTTTTTAATATTTGCATTTTTTGTAATTCAATTTAATTTATTAACCTTTTTGTAAATTAACTTTGCATTAAAGTTTGGGATGCAAAAGGGAGCAACACTACAAAAGGCAGTAAAGGAAGTTGTCAAACCTTCATCTGTTGTGGAAGGAATAGATCCAGAGATCCCCAATACCTTGGAGGCCAGATGATTACTGTACCTCAATTGTGTTTTGTATCTTGGAGTGGCTTTCATTTTTAGGTGACTCACTGTTCACTAGGCACTAGACTAAACAAATCTTTTCTCAACCCTGTCACACCTTTGAGCTCTCTTTATCTTTCCATATTACAGCATTATCAGAAGAGAAATTAATTCTTGTTGCTTTTACTTTTTCATTACTTGTTTTCTTCTCTCTAGTAAGTGGTTGATCCTGGCCAATGAGTAAGCTTAGACATTGCTGTACCCATTTTCTTAAAAAAAAAAAATCTTCCCTTGTCATTAAACCTGATCTTACCATTTGTTCAGTCTTCAGCAAATATTAATTATCTAGTATTTTTTTTCAGCAATATGCTAGATACTAGTTATACAGTGGCATATAATACAAACTTTTCTTGTGTAGTTTATTTTAGAAGAGGAAACAAGATGAAATTAAAACTGCAACCCTTTCCCCAACACTCCCTGTTCCGTCCTTCCTTTATTTTTTTCATAGCATTTATCAACATCTAAGACTGTTTCTTTTTATTTTTAATATTTTATTTATTCTTAAAGAGAGGGGGGAGGGAGGGAGGAAGGAGAAAGAATGGGAGAGAAACATTGATGTGTGGGAGATACATTGATCAGTTGCTTCTAACAGCCCCCAACCAAAGACCTGGCCCACAACCCAGGCATGTGCCGTGACTGGGAATGGAACTGGTGACCATATGGTTCCTAGGCCTGGGCTCAATCCAGTGAGCCACAACAACCAGGGCTCGCTCTTCTTTTTTATGCCGCAGAAAGGTGGCTACATCCAGGATTTCCGTATGTTTTGCTAAAGGAATGTTACTTGGTTGAGAAGTGAGGAAGGCACATCTTGATTAGTCATCCTTCTCCCTTGATTCTGCCTCTTCAGTGTCTTAAATAATTCCACTGCTGCTTCCTTAGGTCAAGCCCTTTTTAATTTTGCCTGAGCTGTTAAAGTAGCTGCTGCTTCTTTTTTTTATTTTTTAGAGGAGGACAACACATTTAGTTTTATTTTAAGTAGCTTAATAGTTTCCCTGCCTCTGTGTACCTTTCGCCTTAAGACTGCTACCAGTAATCTTCGTGAAATTCAAAGCTGAATTTCTTCAATCTTTTAAAGGGAAATCAGACCCCTTTGTTTTTCATGATCAGGTTCCTTCCTAGGCATCCAGCCTTGCTTTTTTCCTACACCATGTCCCACTTTTCTTCTCAAGCTTTAAGCTATAGTAGTAGCAACACTGCGCTTCTTTGCAAAGTGTAGTGGCTAGATGGGAGATACCAGCATAACTTGGAAACTAGTTAGAAATGCAAATTATTGGGCTCTTCCTCAGGCCTTCTGAATCAGAAACCCTGGGAGTAGGGCTAATAAGCCTTCCAGGTGATCCTGTTGTAACTTAAATTTGAGAACCACTCCTTTAACACTTTTTTTAAAAGTTCATTTCTTGAATAAGCTCAGCCATTAATTACCATGCTTTCAATGTCACTTTCATTTGTGTAACTCTTAATCTGCATCATTAATTGTGATTTCTATAGCCATCCTACCTTTTCAAATTGTGTATTGGACATCTTTCCTGGATATCCTTCTGGTACTTCAGACTCTTCATGCTCTAAACAAAATTCATTATCCATCTGCTGTGAAATTTGTTTTACACATTATGTTTCCTATTTCTTTCTTCAAAAGATTCCTCCTTGCAGCTTTGGATTGTGGATTGTATAGTATTTTCTCATTGGTTTCTATTTTGTCTTGATCTAGAGCAACAATTTTTTTTTATTTTTTATTTTTATTTATTTATTTATTTTTTAGTTACTCTACTGACCAAAATAGGGTCAGGATTTTCCAGACAATAAAATTACTGCTGTTTATAGATCATCTGTTGATACGTATTCTTATCCTCCCTAACTTTTTCCCTCCCTCCCTTTTCCTTTTCTCAGTCTTCTTATCTCTCATTTTAAGAACTTGGACACTACTTACTTTGAATCTTGACCTTAGTTGCCCAAGTTCTGCCATAAAGCTGGAGGGATCCTTAATCTGTGCCAATAGAGTGATAGCTTGTACTGGCACCAAGGTTAAAGCCAGGCAACATTTCAGATATCTTTGTGCAGTTCCTACAGTAGTTTTTCAGTAAATATCTTTTAAACTAGTAAGTGAATGAGGAGGCATATCTCAAAGGCCTGGGTAGATTTCCAAGGTCAAAAAAGCATGGTGAGATGGGGCTAGATACATAAAGTACATTAGGAATTGAGCCATAAGGACTGAGAAATTTTGACACTCAGATATTTATTAAATGAATAAATGAAAGATTTTAAGGAAAAAAAAAACCCAAATAGTCATTGCCACAGATGGTTTTCTGAGGGAGGAGGGATAATTTTAAATGTTTTTTTTCAGTGTAAACTTTCAAGTTTAATTTTTAAAATTTGTTTATTTATATGTGTTTTCCTATGAGTGTTCAGTTTGATAACAAATTTTTAATAATTTTCACACTGATTTATGTAGGTTATATTCTAATGTTTTGACCATATATCTTGGGCTATAACTTTCAACTATTATATTTCTATTTTTGGATTAGGAAAACAATAATTGTGTGTGTATATTTGTTAAATTGTGCATCTGAATTACCTTACATATGAATAACTTTTATACTTGAAAACCATAATATGTATCCTCATAATTTGAGGTATTCTCTCATAAAGAATATGTTTTAAGTGATAATATCTTTTAAAAAAAACTTTCTTTTTAACATGCACACAGGAAGCCTCGGCCTGTCTCCCAGTTGGTTGCACAGCAGGTTACTCAGCAGTTTGTGCCCCCTACACAGTCAAAGAAAGAGAAAAAAGATAAAGTAGAAAAAGAAAAAAGTGAAAAGGAAACAACTAGCAAAAAGAACAGTCATAAGAAAACCAGGTAAATTTAAAGAGTTTTTATGGCACTTTTGAAATAATAAAATTAACTGTTTTATTTCTTTTAACATTGATATATACAAGGTAGAAGTAGAAGATTTCATCTTTATTATAAAGTATCATGAAATTTTTTTTTTAAGTTTGAAAGATGTACTAGAAATTAAACAGAGAGGTCACAAATATAAACTTAAATGTGAGGATTTTTTTTGTTTTGTTTTGCTTTTTTACTAGATTAAAAGACATTTACATTTGAGCTATTTCTTTCTTTTTTATGGGGAGGGAAGGGAATCTGTTGCTTTTTCACTCATAAAGCTAGGAGTGATATTCACAATATTCACAGATATTTGCGCAGGCTTTAATCTATCTAAATGGCCGTGGGTCCGGGTGGAACAGACAGTCTGGGTGCCCTTACTCATGCACTTCAGTGGAGCAGGAACCCTGTGTCTAACGCAACCGTAGCTGTTACCACCTTCCTCTGTGATGCAACTGTCTTGCTGGTCTGAAATGTTTGTTTTAATAAAGTTGATAATCTGTCTGCAAAATTTCGTTAAAGCTATAAAAGCACAATTAAGAGACTATTGCTTCCAGAGTGTCACATTTTTTTTGTCACTTTGAAGAAGATTTCATGAGTGATTGGTTTGATTAATGTTAATGATTTGAAACATTTAATGATATTTTTGTGGCTAGTTAGTTACACATGAATGTACAGCTTTAAACGTAGATGTATTCATAAAAATGTAGATGTATTTCGTTGAGTATTTTTACCTAATTTATTCATTATATATGTATAGAAAGTTAGGCAGAAAAGCTAGTTTAAAATTTTACCATCTTTTGTATGTTTAGGCCAAGATTGAAAAATGTGGATCGGAGTAGTGCTCAGCATTTGGAAGTTACCGTTGGAGATCTGACAGTGATTATTACAGACTTTAAGGAGAAAACAAAGTCACCGCCTGCATCCAGTGCTGCGTCTGGAGATCAACACAGTCAGAGTGGCTCTAGCTCTGATAACACAGAGAGGGGAATGTCCAGGTCATCTTCACCCAGAGGAGAAGCCTCATCATTGAATGGAGAATCTCATTAAAGTTTATTTTCTCCAGTTTCTTAGTCACTTCTATCATACCATGCAAGTACACAGATTATGCCAATATTACCACATTTTCATGACAGACATGCTCATGCATAATCCATAATTTGCGTTTTACATAAAATAGAAATTTGTTAGAATTTGTTAGATTTTATTGCAATCTGTGCCTACCAGACATTTCCAGACTTTAACATTTTGGTCTCCACAGTTAAAGGTGCCATGAAAATGTGTTTGAATTATTCATTATTGCAGTGTTATTGGTAAGTCTATTTTCACTTTTAGTTTAGTGAATTCTAACACATAAATCTTGGATTCTCTACTATTGGCATGTAACGAATTTAAATTTTTATAACATAGTGCAAGCTGCCTAAATATGTATTATTTGAGAATTGTGAAACAAATAGTTATATGTATACAAGTCAAAGATCAACTTAATCAACTATTGCTGCAACAAGATTTTCTTAATGGTTATCCTCTTAATACACCTGCTGGTACTTGGTGTGGTTAAATAGGAAAATTGTTATTAAATAAAGAATTTGTATGAACCATTGCCAATGTTTTTGACACATTTTACTAAATTATTATTCCTGAATTATATTTCTGGTTTTATCTTTTTTTTTGTTTCCTTATCTTTCAAAACATTCATTTATTGTAATGTTTACTCTCAGATAAGTAAACAATAAAACATTGCTTATTTAGCTTTATAATTCAGGTTTAGTGCTATTGTCATTGAACACTGGTGTTTTCTGTATTATGTAAAAAAATAAAATTCAAATAATTATAAACATTTGGCCAATGCAGAAGAGAGAAGAAACCTGCCATATTTTAAAAGCTGTAATTTTGGAAAAGCTTTAACTTAATAGTTCTATCACTGTTTCCTTGCCCCAGACTTTATCCAGGGTTATAGAGGTATGAATCTAATTAATACAGGAATGGGAACTGTTGCACAGAACTGGGGAAAAAATAGTCTTAAAATCAGTTTAATTGGCCTCTTATTAAATGTAACAATTCTTATGAAAATCATAGTGCCCTACTTACAGACACATCTGCCAGTTTATGCATTTCTCAATATCTCCAAGTGAAAAGTATTTACAACCCCACTTACTATTATGCAAAGTTATGAATAAAATATTTTTATGACTACAGATTTTGCATTTTTGTTTACAACTAATAAAGTGTTTTATGTTTTATTTAAAAGTCAAACCTAGAAACCACACAGTACTTCCTAAATTCTCCTAGGGTCTCCTGCTTTTTCTTAGCCATTTGCTTAATATATAGCCACCTGTAAGGAGACTTCTGCAGTATAAATGAACTTAAAAACATAAGTTGGATATGAAATATCACATAAAGACATGATAGCATTTCAAGAAAAAATAAACTGTAGACCCTAACCATTGTGATATTTGGTGGTTTCATGTGGCAGTGTAATTTTCTGTTTAATTGCAGTACTTTTTATAGGCACAATGGTACTGTCTTATTTGTAAGATGTAGTTGTGAAAAACAGTTATTTGCATACAGTAAAAGTCTGTGATTAAAGCATTTATATACCTCATTCTTTAGTGTTATTAAATGACAAATTAAAATTTGTTTTTATTATAAGATACTTTCAGTGGAACCTCAACTAACTGGTTATGTTCTTTTAAAACATGAAGTCTTTTTGTCTTAATTTTTTTATGTGTTTCAAATATTTTTTATATACTTATTTTTAGACATGGCAAAAATTACAAGTAATAGTTATAGGGAAAACATCCTAAGTTTTAAGTCAAAACTATGCTTTAGAGGTACTGGATCTTCTGATGATGCTCAAATACTTTCAGGATGTATTTTCAATGGACTGCAAAAGAGAAAAATCTGACAGAAGGTGGGGTGGGGGCACAGTCATCTTTCTGTACTACTGGGGGAGATAGTATAGCATGGGAATTAAGAGTACTAACTGGTGTCTGGTGTTTGAATCCCTGTTGTAGAACCTAAGTGAACTTGAAGAGGTCACTCAAGATCACTTCGCATCTGTTAAACAGGGTGATGGTAATCATATCTAACTCATAGGGTTGTTGGGAGGATTAAATGCCAATTATATCAAATTCTTAAAATTATCTGACACATACTGGATGCTCAGTAAATGTGAGCCTTTATTGTCTTAGTCAGTAAGATCCCATTACAAAAGTACAAAAATCATTTCCATGTCCTCTTGGATGACTGAAAGGAATTGTGTTCTGTAGGTTACTCTGAATTTTTTACATCAGATGTCTGCTCTGATTCCCAGAGCAGCTGTCTTTCCATAATAGAAGCACGTGGTGGTATGCACTATGACACAGAAGAAATGAATTGAGTTGGCTAGTTTAAAATTTTGTTTTCCTTTCATTAATCATAATTATCTTACTTGCCTTCACTTCACCCTACCTCAAACATTTCCAAATGAGGAAGCAGTCCCAAATCCCATAAATACTTACACAGAATATTAAAATATGCAAAAAGATTCAGAGCCTGGGTTTAGGGTACATTTTTAGTTCTGTTTCATCAGTTTACCCTGTGATTTTAGCAGTGGGTTTTTTTAAACCAAATTCCTTACAAAAAGAGGATTTGGATGTTTCTCAGAGTTTATTACCATATTTTGATATAAGAGTGAAGATACAATTTAAGGCATGCAAGAGTACATACTCTTAAAGCCTTTTGTATTACACAGTAGAAATAGTTGACTTAATAAAGGTTTTATTTTTATTAAATGCTTTCCTAAAGTTATAGTGATGATAGTAGACAAAATGAAAACATTAAAAAGGAAGAAAAACCTCAGCTTTTCTAAGTTGATTGCATATTGCCTTTCTTTTAGATAAAAATCCTTATTGCCTAAAAAGAATGTAGTTTCTGCATATTCTATACATTAATGCTAACAGGGGTGTCCAACCTTTTGGTGTCTCTAGGCCACACATTAAATACACAAACACTAACAAAAACTGATGAGCAAAAGAAAAGGTTTTAAGAAAATTTCTGATTTTGTGTTGGGCCACATTCTTAGCTATCCTGGGCCGAATGCAGGCCATAGGTCAGGCACCCCTAGTTTCCATTTAGACCATTTTTTACTTATTTTCTTGGTGTGCAACTTACCTCTTCCACAGAGTCTTTTAAAAACCTGATGTAGGAACTGGGAAATTGACAACAACTTGTGCTTTGAAAATTAGGAGAAAAAAGAAAACTAAGTTTGTGTAAAGATCAGGATAACCATAAAATAATACTTTGACTTATTAGCATTGCCCCTCCCACCCCACCCCTTTAATTACAAGCACCTTCAGTTGTCTGGAACACGTGTAGATAATTGAAGTGTAGAAAAGATAAGTGACAAAAAAATAGCTGAGCAGAATCAAGAGACGATGAAGGTTACAGAATACAGGACATGACTGATCACTTTGTGAAAGCGGAAGTGAAAGAATGCCTTCACTGGCTATTGATGAAAAATAAGCCCCACTAATAACAAAGGCAAGGAAAATAGGAATGGGAAAGACATGAGGGAAGAAAAGGGAAAAACAAAGCACAAGTAGTAGCAGAAATTAGGAAATGGGGCATTGGGATGCAATCTGGATAACAGAAAAATCACTAGGAATGGAGAGAGAACAAACAGAGCATGTTTGTCTCAATATTTAAAAAACATTTTATGATACATTCATAATGATTCAATCATTGAAGTTTGTTGTTTAGACTTCACTAGGGCAGCAGTATGTGTAATAACTTTAGAATGATTTTCTTCAAAACCAGTTAATTTTAAAAAGCTGCCATAGAGAAGTTTTACCTTGAATTGCATTAACACTTTCCTGAATGCACATCCCCGCTAGCCCGGGTAATGCAAACACTTTGTTTTTAATGTGGCGTTGTTTTTAGCTAGTGAAGAACATCCCTGCCTTTATGAATAAGCTAATTCTGGAGCATATGAAATGCTGTGATAAGAACTTCTATAGAAAAATCAAGTATAGCTCTGAAAGGTTTCAGTGCCGTGGGACATATTTCACGTTCTGAATCCTTTTCTGGTGGTGGTCCTTGGACCTTACCCTCCTCCTCTTCGGCCTTCCCCTCCCTCCACCCCATTCCCATCCCTGACCCTCCCATCAGTAGCTGTAGCCTGTAGTAGCTGTTTTATCATTGTAATACTTTCAGTATTTTTCTGATCTAGGTTTTCCTTAATCGGTATTATTCAACCCTGAACATTGGGCTAGGGGTTGGTTACAAAGAGGACAAAGATGGGGAACTCAGAGGAGAGATCTCTAAATTATTACAGTGCCATCAATGCATTAATAGAAATATTTGTACAATACAGAGGTAGCAGTGAGGAGGGTGTGCTTGTTATGCTTTCATGTCTAGAAAATTCATTTTGGCCAAAGTATCTGCTGCAAGTCCACACCGAGAATGTTAGGATCTTATCTTGATAGTTGCAGATGATAATGTTGGGTGTCACAAGTAGTTTGAGGCAGCACCATTTCATTTTCCAGCTTGAATTTTGCAAAGCTTAAAACCTTAAGCCATGTAATGTGATGTTGTTATTTTCTCGAACAAAATTTTTAGCAAACAGCTGAATGAGATCTGTGATTGCCTTTTTGTGAAGATTATTGAGGGAACATTACATCACGCAGAATCCAAATAAGGGATTTTATTTAGACCTGTTTCAGGAAAAGTTTTACTTCTGAGAAATCAATTTGCCTTTTACTTACGGACAATGCAAATCATTAATTGATTGCCCTCTTTTGCTTTAGTTATGAGAAATCTCAGATTAAAATTAAACTTTTAATAATTATGTAGGACTCAATGGCCTGCATGTTTATATTCTAACTTGTTAATTATTTTTCCTAGGTTCAGATTTTTATCTACTTACAGTCTCCCCTGTGTTCTTATAAAGTTCCTCAAATCTCTTCTGTAAATAAGGCTAAATAGTAATATTTTTTTAAAAAGCTAAAAAAAACTGCTTTATTTCAGGGTGTGAGGATAAGCCCCAACAGGAGCTTACTGGGGCAAGGAGCCAGTAAAGTAGTGCCTCTCCAGCTGGAATTCCTGATCAGTGGCAATAATATACGAGTTTGGCAGGTCTTGAGATTACACCTTGGTTTAGATCTGCTGACCTTGGAAGTAGGGAGTTGGGATAAAGCTACCATACCATCTTTATATTTCCATTAACTCTTTTAGCAAGACAATTTAGAAACTAAACTGCGTACCAAGATTTATTTAGACTTTTTTATATGTATTATTTTCACAACCCTCTTTTAATTCATAATAGCAATGAAGTGAGCCTATGATTACTTGGGAGTCAGCAAGGTTGAGAAGAGTTGGGATACTGTTTAAAACCAGTTTGAGAGAAAAAGGCTCCTAAAGGACAAAACAGCAGTGAAAGCATTTTTTTTTAAAAAAAGGAAAGCAGTGTTGAGTTCAAGAACAGAGTGGTTTGGCCTTAGGTCTAAGAGGTAGTTTTTGATTTTTGATAATAAAAGTAAAATTAAAAAATAACGCCCTGTGTTTCCAGTATAGGATAATTTAAGGGTCATTTAATTAGAAAGCAGATTTTTTTTTTACTTTATTAAAAATACAATATAGAGCCCTGGCTGGTGTGGCTCAGCGCATTGAGTGCCGGCCTGCGAAATGAAAGTCACTGGTTTGATTCCCAATCAGGGCACATGCCTGAGTTGTGGGCCAGGTCCCCAGTTTGGGGCACAAGAAAGGCAACCACGCAATGATGTTTCTCTCCCTTTCTTTCTCCCTCCCTTCCCCTATGCCTAAAAATAAATAAATAAAATATAGAAATATAAAAAAGAAACCAAACATGTATTGTAGGACTGTCTAGTGATGTAATTTCTGCATAGAAAGGAAGATGAGTAACAAGAATTCTGATTGTTTTCAGCTAAGCACTGGACTTCTGAAGTGTGATGGTATTAGAATTCTTAAATTATTTTCAGACTTCAATTTTGGGGAAACTGGGTTAGGAGAATTTGTGCATAGGGATTTGAATTCTGATTTTCCCCATGACTATACTTCCCTGCAAACCCAGCTTTTAATTTACTGACAGCATTTATTTTAAAATCCTAGATTATAATCTATTGTAGTCATTGGAATGAAGATTGAACCAGGAAGAAATACAGAGACGGTCCACAGGATAGTTCTTGCTCTCCTCCCCACTCCAACCTCTCCATACTCTCCCTCCCTTGTGGATGTAACCACCAGCTAAATGTGGGGATTATACAGGAGCTAAGATGTCCCCATTCATTGGTTTTCTACTACCACTTTTTCTAATCTTGTGCTGTATAGCTGAGGGTTTTTTTAGTTTTGTTCCTCTCTTCCTAGTCTGACCCCACCCTTTTCCCAAATTTGCTGGCCTGAATGAACACTTAAAATGAAACACTTTTTGTTTAAACTGGCTACATTATTTTCTACCTTTTTCCTCCAGTTCAACAAGGAAATGGACTGTGGAAAATGGAGAAATTTCACTAGAGGCCTGCTGGAGGAGATTATTTTTACTTTCAGTCTGAGTTTCTGGGTCTCTGTGCTCTGTAACTAATCTGACCTGTATATCTCTGATTGTAAAATTTTGTTTTAACCTCTCAGCAGGTTTTCATATAATATTGATTTTTTTCTTTCTTAATTTGTATCACCCAGTTTAGCATTTATCTTTTCATATAGCATGGTATAATGGAAAAAACAAACATGGATTTTGCATCCTCAAAGATTTTTATTCATATTTATGTATCTTCATTATTAATGTGGTTAATGAACTTCTCTGAATTTCAGGTTCTTTGTTGTTTAAAAGAATAAAATATCTCCTATTTCATGTAAATGTTATAAGGATTAAATTAGATTATGCATAAATCTTTATAAAGTGGAAGTTATATAAAAAAAGTTTTTGAAGTTTAGTCTGAAAAGGTACAGAATTTTCCTTTTCCCTAGTAGAATGTCTTTTTTTAAGAATTAAGTAATCAAATGTAGACAGAGGTGGGAAGGAAATACTGAGTAGGACCCAAAGTTTGCTCTAGAGTGACTTAGAGAAGATATAAAAAAATAAAATAAAAACACTCATTTATTGAATGTCTATTATATAGCCAATATGTATGAGGAGCAGTAAGAAAAGTCAAAATTAATCTTTTGTATATAAGATTATTGAGATTTGGATTATCCTGGATCTGAGAGTTTTCCAGATCCTGGAAAAGATGTCTATCTCCATAATTTAAACAACAGTTACTGTTATTTTTTAATTTCCTTTTGTCTCCTTAAATTTACTTTTTTGACAGGATGAAAGATCAAAATTGATTAAAAATTTGGAGATAGCCAGGCTGTCATTAGAGAATTAAGAGGATGGTCTAGAATAAAAAAAAGATTTAGGAATACATACATATACAGAGTAAATGAAAGAAAAATACCTGTTATGATATTAAAGCAAAATAATTTTAGGAATATGAAAATATGTGAATCTTAAAAATGATCAGAAGGGCATACACATAGCTCCTTACCTTCTAAGATAACCACTAAGACAGTGTGGGTAATACAAAGATCACTTCTATTTTTGGAATACCTTATATACTTTTTCAACAGAATTTCCTTTTTAATCAAAGGATTAAAAGGAACCTAGAGAGATGATATGGTCCAGGATCCTGATGTTAAGCAAATGGATGATTATTTTTCTGGATATGCTCTTCCCATAATGTTTTGCAGAAATGAATACTGCCATTCCAGTATTTTAACAATCTGTGGGTCATTAAGTTATTCTTTATTTTCACTACATTTAGTTTCTTTATTGAAATAGAAAACGACTGTAGTTAGCATCTCTTTATATAAAACATCCTTTGAGTACTGATTCTTAATCTAGTTTCTTGGTACAATATCTTTTAGTTTTCTACCTCAAAATCTATTTTCCATTCTTATAAATACCTTGTATCTCCTTACGTTTATCTTTATTTCCCTAAGAATTGTAAGGTGTAGCAGAAAGATAACTTCATATTGTCATCGTTTTTATCTGCCTGTCCCCCCTTTGGCGGCAGTATATTCTAGCCCCTTGTCTGGCATGTAGAATATATTGAATAAATGTTTATTGAATGAATAAGTGTATGTTTTCTTTCTATTCACACCTCTTGATAGAATGCTAGTTTTTCATTTTTTTGTCAGGTAAGGCAAGACATTTTATTTTTATAAGGGAAGAGACAGGCTTAAATTTGGTGACTTCCCCAGGGTCACAGAGACAGCACTTTTTTGGTGTAGGGATTTCAAATGGAGAATTGTTAAGTTACATGGCACTGCCCCGTTTTGTTTTTCAGGGCCAAACTCTTAGAGCTCCAAGTGCAATTTGAGCAGTTTAACAGCATGATTTTTCTCCCTGAAGAGTGTGTGTGTGTAAAGCTTCCTTTCCCTCACTATTGGGCACTGTAGATGCTTTCTGGCCCCAGTCTCAATCTCTGTCTCAGCCTTCACACTGCAGCCAGAATCTGCTCCCTAAAAGCCAGATGTGATCATATTACTTCCTAATTTAAAAAACCCGACAATGGTGAACCATTGTCTGCCAGATTAAGTTCGAATTCCTTGGCAGACTAAACAAGGCACTCAGGTATCTGGCCCCTTCAACTTCTATAGTCTTATCACTGATCATATCCTCTCTTGCATTCACTTAGCTGCTGGTATCACTTAGCTGGGGGTATCAAACTTCTCACAGTTCCCCTCAACACAAGAGCATATTTCATCCATCTCCCAGCATGGAATTACTTCCTTTACTCCCCGCGCCGCCCCCTCCCCTTCTCCAATCCTCCTCAAGACTCTAGGGCTATCGAGCTATAAAGTTTCTCTTGACCACACCCAGATAGAACTGATTGCTCCTCTGTGTGTGTACCCACACCTTTACAGGCTTACATCCTAATGTCTGTATTGCACTTACAAGTATCCACTGTCCCACCCCACACTTCAACAAGGCGTCTTTATACCCCAAGGTACTCACACAGTACTTGGCACATAGTGTTGCTCTAATAAATGTTCCATGAGTGAATTAAATGTTGATATGGCTGAGGAAGAGGGAGAAGAAATGCACGCTCTGTAGGAAGAATACAAAACTGTTCTGGAGGTGGAAATGAGTTGCGACGAAGGTAAAAAAGATGTAAAGAGGACCTCAACTTCACAGGCACTTAACAGCTTCCTTAAGGAGGCAAAATAAGTATTCCCAACAGTATTACAAGATAATTAGGTATCTGGGTGAAAAGGCTCGTACAGACACCATTATAGCAACTCTGAGGCTGGGTGTGTCCCTGCTGAGGACGATGGAGCTGAAAAATGGCTTAATCATGTGGTTTCTAACTGAAAAGCGTTTTATGTGCGTTAAGCAATTTGATCTTTACAACCCCAGTATGATGAGGACATTGTCTCCATTTACAGGCGAACTTTACAACTACCAAGTAGAAGAATCGTCATTTCAATTTGGGTCAGCTGTCTCCAACGCTCTGTTCCTTGAGCCCCACATCTCCGGGGCAGTTCAGAGTCCGGAGCTCTCGGGTTAGCGTCTTCCCGGGTCGGCTAGACCCGGGTCCCGCCCCTACTCAAGGAGCAGACCCCCGCGCGCCCTGCCCTCTCACGCTTAGTGCGCCGGCGCGTCCGGCCGCGGCCCGCCCTCCCGGGAGGGGCCCACGTCGCAGGCGGCTGAGGCCGCGGTGGCGAAGTTGGTGGGCGGGCGGGCGCGAGGCCACGGTGGAGGAGGGACTTGTTGCGCCCGCGGCTGCGCTGTGTGGCTCCCTCCCCTCCAGTTCGGCTGGGCGGCGCGGCAGAGGCGGCAGCGGCGGCGGCGAAGGGGGAGGCGGAGGTGCGGACCGGCGCGATGCGGCGCTACCTGCGCATCGTGGTGCTGTGCCTGGCCTGCGGCTTCTGCTCGCTCCTCTACGCCTTCAGCCAGCTCGCCGTGTCCCTGGAGGAAGGAGCCGGTGGCAGTGGCGGGAAGCCGCAGGCCGGAGTGGCTTCCTGGATCGCGGGCGGTGGACGCGGCGCCGCGAGAGGGGCGGGCGACGCGGGCACCTCAGCGCATCCCGCCCGGTGGGACAGGTACGGGCCGCTTCCTGCGTGGCGGGAGCCGAGGCCCGGGTCGGGAGCGCGGGGTCGCGGGGCTCGGCCTGGTCGGGGCTGCTCGCCGGTCTGTCCCGCCCTCCCGTTCTTTGCCGCGGTCTCGGACCCCTTCCCTGTTTTCGCTCCTTCCCTCAATCCTGGGGCGTGAGCCCGGCGCTGCTCCAGCCTGGGAGCACCCCACGCATTTGTGTTTGCCTTATAACCCATTCCTTACACGCCTTTTAAAGTGGAAAAAATTAATTTTCAACTTTTAATTGGCAGTTGAGTTTTAAAAAGGATTCTTTCAAAATAAGAGGTGCCCCACAAAAGCCTTCTTGCTGTCTGACTAGTGAGAATTCCCTCTTGTTTCCATGGCGTTCAAGTTGAGCTATTTAAACATCAGGCTGGCGCCCTAGTTCAATTTTTTTTTTTTTTTTTTACCCCTTCCTGAATGAGGCGTCTAGTTTCTGTGTGTTAACGCTTAAATTTGTCATTATTAATTGATTAATCTGGACAGAGCATTTATGCGGATTGTGAATTTTTCTTTAGGAAACAATCTATTCTGAAACTTATAACAACTTAAGCAAGGTGAGCGATACTTGACATGCTCACGTCTTTTGTGAAAGGGGACAGAGGCATTCTTCTTTAAAAATTGGTATTAAAAAGCAGTAGAATGACTTACGTGGGTTTACACACATCACTGCCAGAGTTGGAATCAACATGAGATTTAAATAGAGAAAAGAATGCAACGCGTCAAGAGTGCTTAACAAAATCTGAGCGTCTCCACTTCCTCGAAAATAGACTCTCCTCTTTGTGGGCACCTCCCTGGGAGCTATCGGAGCGCTTCCTTAGTAATTGGGGAAGGCTGCTTTGGTATTGAAAGTACGAGATTGGTAGGAGAAGGGAGCATAGTGATCTGTGGGCTGCTTAACGTTATTTTGAGAGTTGATGGTCATTCCCAAATTGAAAGGGGGAAGTTTGGGCAGAGGAGCGTGAAATTGTCATGCTTTTATATTACGATTTGATTACAGTCAGGTGAATTCTTACGACATCAGGACGATTCGTAAAAGCAGAACTACTTCCACAGCCCGGTTTGTCCGCTCAGTTATTTGTCCTGGGAGAGGCAGTGACTTGGTGGACTGAATGAGGTCCTGAAAGATTCTCATGAATAGCAGCGGTTTTTGGTCTATTAGTTATTGTGAAGCATTGAAAATTGTGTAAGATAAATTATTTTTTTATTGGCTAGAATTATAAAGAAGCAACATTTTAATCAAAACATTGAATTAAATTGTACTATGGTATTAGCTTTGAAATTGATAGAGTAACATTCATTCTTAACTATGTTTCACACATACTTTATTTTGTGACTGGTTTTTATAAATTGTATTTGATCAGCTAGTTTTAACAAAATTTCTTTATTTGACATTTAGAAAATAAGCACTTACTTCTTAATAAATATTTTATAGAACCATTATTGCAGTCTTAAGTTTGATGTGCCAGGGTAGAGTCCATTAAAAAGCTGTTACATAACAGGTCCTCCGAGCAGCATAACTCTTCCCTTTTAAAAGGGGCATACATCTTAGTTAAAACTAAAGGTGTAACCCCCCAAAAAAAAAAAAAAAAAAAAAACCCCAAGCTAGTCTTTGTAAACATGTGGTGAAGTACTTGTGTATATATAAGGAGAAGTTTACACAGAGGGGGAAGCTGGATTGTCATGCTTTTACCCTAGGACTTGATTAAGGTTAGGATAATCCCTAAGACATCAGGACTCTTCATTTTAGATATGATCATTTATAACATTGTTTTAGAGTTCTCATAGAGTTCGGGCAACTTCTTTGGCTCCTGTGGGGTATGGAATAGGTATCCTTAACCTCTCTTCCTGAGTTTAAAGCGTTTGACCAAGGTTCATAGGGCGTCCGTCATTGAGTCAGGATAAAAACTGTATCTTTGCTCTCCACGTGCTCTTTCTACAAAGCTGTGTGATAAGAATCTAGTCTCTAGTGTATCATCAGTGGAGAGTAGGGTATGAGGCAAACAACATCTCCTCCCTGTTTTCACTAGGACTTGATTATCATTGCAGTTTTTTTGGAAGCCATCTTACCTGAAAGGTTGAGACTGTTGTTTCTTTTATTTAACACACGGGATCTAGGGTTCTGTATACCCAGCAGGTTGCATGGGCAACTCTTACAGAAACTATTGGTTGCATGGAATTCCATGACAACAAAATACTTGGAAAAGGTCCTTCCAAGGTCTCAGAGTAAAAACTATAAAATGATGGGAACAATTTTTTTTTTTTAGTGAAATCTGTTATTGTTTAGTGCATTCCGTTCAAATCCATTATTTTGGTATTTAGGAAATGCACAGGTCTTAGAGTCCAATGAACCTGTGTTCTCATTCTGGCTCTGTTTGCTGTGAAACCTTGACTACCTCTCTATTTCAGTTTTCTCACCTGAAAACTGGATAATGCCTTATTTAATTTGTAATAGTCAGAATTCTTAGTTGCCAGTGATCAAAATCTAATAAAACCCACTTAAGCGTAAGAGTTATTTATGGGCTTTTATGGGTCGCTGGAAGAAAACAATTGAAGGACAAATGCCCAGACATCTCCATGGACCTCAAGAACCGGGACTCTCATGTTCTTCCACTGTAGGCAGGCCGGTTCATGAAGTCTTTCCATTACTTGCAGTGTTTCTTCTTTAATCTCAAATAGAAAATTCTAGGGAAAGATACTCACATCTTGCACGTGTCACTTGCACATGCCTTTGGTGGAGAGAATAACATGGTTGGTGTTGGGGAGGAGTGATGCCTCAAAGGAGGGAATGCTGGGTGGGAGTTCTCCCTCATAGACTCTTAAACTGTCCAGTATGGACAAACTGTATTAAGGTATTCAGCCTAAAGCAGTTGTTATTACAAGGCCACAGTATTTTTGCAAAAGAGTCATGCAACATTTTGTGACACTTTAGCTTCTCCGGGTGATTAATTTCCCACATTGCACCGACAAACCTAGAGAGTGATTATCAAGATCTCACCCTGTTGTGGCTGTACAGAATGCTGGTCATGGGGAATCAAGAAACACTAAGCATTTCAGTGACACCATTTCTAGACTGTTCATGTCCTTTCTGTGATTGATTTTCACGCAAGGAGGTTGTCTCCTCGTGTCCCTTTTCAGATCTGGTCAGGCCATGGAGTTATTTCTGCTGGGTCCTGGGGACACTAGTAGCATACACTGAGATTTTAGAGGAAAGGTTTTGGAGACTCAGATTTCAGCTTTGCCACTTCAGTTGTGTTAAACTTGAACACATTTCCTCATCAGACGTAACAGCACCTGTGATATTGGGTTATTTGTCAGAATTGAAATGAAATATATAGATTATGAAGTCTGGTGCCTGGGATGATGAAATTGTGGCTAATATGGTGATGATTTTGATCATTTAAATTTTGGGTTTTTTCCCCCCCAGTATTTGTGCTAGGCCCAAGTCCAGACTTGCTAAGCCTAAATGCCTGGCAGTGGGGGTCCAGGTTATTGTTACAAAACCAAAGATTGAGAACCACTCTTTTAACTGAAAATGGTTGACCACTGTTTTCACCTTGTTGCTTTTGTTGGTGGAATTTGTTTCTCTCTTCCCTGCAGTTATTTCTGAAGAAGAGAGGAGTTGGGGCAGTGAACAGTGATGAAGGTTACTAAAGCCACCTTAATATTAATCTCTGCTTTAAACAATTAAAAAAATTACAGTTGACATTCAGTATTATTTTATATTAATTTCAGGTATACAGCATAGTGGTTAGACATTCGTATAATTTACCAAGTGATGATGCCCCAATAAGTCTGTTACCCACCTGGCACCACACGTACTTATTACATTGTTATTGACTGTAATTCTTCTCTTTGTTAATGCCCAGACATTTTACATAAAACCAATTTTCTGCACTTGTTGTTTTAGTTCATTGAAGATCATACTTCACATAGGTGTAAAGTGCTTAGCACAATCCTGACTAATAATTAACTAATTAAGATAATATTGTTCCATGTTTTTGGATGTGAAAGTGAGTAAGGTAATGAGAAAATGTATACTTTTGATTTAGAAATCCCATTTTAAAACATTAAGATTATTATCAGTCATACCTGTTGAAAATACTCCCTCCCATGTTGAATTGAAATTTTTTCGGTGTGCATACCACGTGAAGTTTAAAATTCTTATGTATTCAAATAGGCAGTTTCTTCCTTTATCGTTTTTACTTTTGTCATTCATAGAAGAACTTGATAACCAGAGGATTTTTCCCTCATTTTTTTGCCCATTGAAAGCTTTAATCCAGTTTTTTGGGGGGATTTTTTCGTAGGGGGTGAACAGTGTGATGCCAGCCTATTTTTGAAATGGTTAGATGATACTGTTCAGTGTCATTTGTATGTAAGCAGTCCTTTTCCCACTTCCTGAGTATTCAGGAAATTAGAGATTTGTGAAACAAGAAACTAGATATTAATTGAAGTTGTCTGGAGACAATTTTTAGTTGAAAATGAGCGGCCCAGGCACGTGGTGTTGTGTCAGCCTCACGGGCATGGTCTGCCTTCCTGTTCCTCCGCATCTTTGCCTCTCCCGCACGGCTACTGTGCAGGTGCCCGTGCCTTGCGGTTGCATTGTTGGCTTGTGCACCTCGCTCAGGCTCCCACATTCTCATGCTGGATATGCCTGGGCTTATCCCTCACTCTTAAGTTGTGCATGTTTTCACTAAAGCTTCGTGGCCATTCTGATATGAAAAATACCTTTTTTACAATTTAATTTAAAAGTATAAAAGATCTGTTATCAGAAACTTTCAAGTTTTTAAAGAAAACTTTGTAAGTTTGAGAACTGATATTGTGGTGAGCATTGTGTTAAAATGCTCACTTTAGTCTAGAGCATGAAATGTCTCTCGATTTTTGAAACATTGTTTCAAGTACTGAAATTTTGGGGAATTTTATTTTTGGCCAGTTTTTTTAAACTTTAGAAATAAATAGAAGTTCATAGGAAGTTGCTGACATACTTCATGTTCATTCATTTTCCCTCAGTAGTAAAATCTTAACATGGACATAGTACAATACCTCTGTATGGAGAGCATATATGTATATCAATATACTGCAGTATTATAGCCCCAGAATTTGACATTGAACAGCCCATAGATCAGTTTTCAGATATCACCAGTTTTATATGCACTCATCTGTATGTGTAGTTTTATGCAATTTTATCATATAATGTACGTGCATGTAACCACCTCACCATCAAGATACAGAACTTTTTATCCCAACAAAGATTAATTTGCCTATAGACAAGCCATCTAGAGCCAGAGTCCTTAAACCATATGAAATTTGAGAATGAGCCACAGTAAAGTTTTATTTCAGTTTGATTCCCAGTGAAAAACTGCATTTATGGACTTGTCTGATTTGGCTGTCACTGTTTACTGAAGACATTTCCCCTTAGCTTAGCTTACAATTTTGTTCCTTTAAAATTATTTAATAGAGTTACTACCTCTTTGAATGTTGTGTATCTAATATTCCATTTCCCATAGTTTTAAGCAGTAAAAGCAAAAGCAATTAATAACCACCTTTACTTTTCCAGTATTAAGCTTTATTTATTTATTTTTTTTCTGGCCTGAAAGTACAAGTGCTATCTGTCTCCAGGTTAGTAACAGTTACTGTATGTAATGAATTTCTACTCTGTGTCTTAATTTTCAAAATGGATTTTTCATAGGAGACTAAATTTGGGAGATAAACTTTATGTCACCTTTTGCCAGCAACACCTCAGTGTTGTATGATTTTTTTAAAAAAGTAAGTAGTATGTGTACTCACTAGTACTTATGTTTTATATTTTCATTAAAGAAAGACAAACCATCCTTCTATAAACTGTTTTCTGACATTATGTTAAAAAAAAACTTACCTAAAACTTGACTTTTTCCTTGCAGTTTCATGATCTAGCAATTCTACTTGTAGGTGTACATGTAAGAGGATTGCAAACATATGTTTATGGAAAAATTGTGCATGAATAGTCATGACAGCATTATATATGATAGCCAGAAATTGGAAAATAACCCAGATGTCTATCACTTGATGAAAGGGTAAATAAAACGTGCATATCCATTCATAAAATGGAGTATTATTTGGCCATAAAAAGGAATGAAGTGTACTGTTAAATGCTACAGTGGATGAACCTTGAAAATACTATGTTAAGTGAGATTGCATCACACTCAAATGGCCATTTATTATATGATTCCATTTATGTGAAATGCTCATAACAGGTGAATCTATGGAGACTGAAAAAATAGATATGTGGTCGCTTAGGGCTGAGGGATTGAGGAGTGCAAGTTGAAGCAGAAAATGATATTATTACATACTTTCAAGGGAATTTTTACAGAAAAATTTAATTCGGGAGTAATTTTCTTTGAGACTTTATTTTCCATTTCCATGTTCTACCATTGTAAGGTTAGACATGAGGAGATGGAATTCCCAGGTTAGTTATTTCCTTCTTGGAACAAAGGTGCTCTTTAGGTTTGGTTATAAATGAATTGTGGATTTGTTGAAAGAAAGCAGTGATAATGTCTGTCTCTGAACCAGGGAGATATCTGTTGGAACAGGTTTGTCGTGAGGCATGTTAAATGGATGTGCAAGCCACCGACCCTGTCTCTAATATGAAATGGAAGACTTAAAAAAATACATAACCATAAGTGGAACATAAATTTTTGATCAAGTTGTACGTTTTACTGGTCTGCACGCAGTTTCTTTTTCGGATTTGTCAACCATTTATATTAAAATATGTAACATTTTATGTTGTTTGAAAATAGCATCCCTTTAGAGGAAAACCAGATTACAATGTAACTTTTTTTCCCCCGTTGATTTTAAAATTTAGACTTTGTAGTTTATTATGCAGTAGTATACACAATTACTTTAGGCAACATTTTCAAAACCACCAGGGTGAGACCCTGTTCTCAGGGATTCATTTAATAAGCCTGGTATGGGACATAGACATTTGTGAGAGGTATGATCAGAGATCTTTGTGAATCTGAAATTTCATAGACTTTTCATTGTAAGAAGAGTGACTCATAATTGAATTCATAGTGAGAGAAAACAAAGCTACATGGTGATGGGGTATGAGGTGATAGGGCTTATTAGCACTTCACCCTGAGTTCACATTTCCTTAATTTAATACTCAGGCCTCCACTGTAGTGAATTTCAAACAAGATTATTCTGAAAAAGAATAACAATGAAAAACATACTTTTTGTAACATGAGGCATTGTTTTATTTTTGCTCCAACCTGCAATTGAAGGAGAAAGAACACATTTGATGTCCTCCATTTTAGCTTGTGTAATTTAGCAAAACCGAGATAGTGTAGATAATGAAACTGAGCCACTTAATAGCAGCATGATTTCTAATTTTTTTCAGTTTGAGACACCATACAAGTAGCTTTGATTGAGGATTATTTTGAAAACTTTTGAAATAATTCTCTTGCCTTTTTATTTGCAATTGTGGCATTTTTGTTTTGCTTTAGGATAAGGAAATATTTTGTTTGGCTGAAATGGATTTTATTCTAGGGGGAGTAGCTCATGAAGGAAAATTCTAGGAGTATTTCCGTATTTTCTGTGTCATCTGAGAAGGGGGTTTTACTATATTAGGAGAGTTCCGGACTAGGAAACTGGTTTCTAGTCCATAGTATATTCTACCCTAAGGTTTTAAAGTTCTACTTAAAATAATGTTACCCTAAGTAATGGAGAAATCAATTTTCAAAAACCCTTAGGTTACATATTGGATCTGCAGTTTTGTTTCTGTAAAATAGAATAGTGAGTTACTATGTTATTGAGTAAATTCCTTGTTAGTTTTAAACTGAAATACTCACATAGGACTCTTATTTCTTCTGTCTTACTCTGTTAGGTGTAAAGATTTCTCTCTGTGTTACTGGAATCCCTATTGGATGCTGCCCTCTGATGTTTGTGGAATGAACTGCTTTTGGGAAGCGGCTTTTAGGTAGGCACTTAATATTTAATTGGTAGATCAGTGTAGGTAAGATTAGATAGTAGATAAATTTTTGATACTAAATAGGATGTAAAAATGTTTCTTTTCCTGTAATATAATATTATCATAAAAGTAAATGATTTATTTCCTGATTAATTTTTTTTTGTTTTTTCCACTTTGTAGTTGTCACTGATTTTCAGTAAATACTGCGTATAAATACTCTTAACATTTTTAAGATATTATTATGATAGATAAATCATTGTTCTTAGAATTTATATCCAATTTTAGCTATCAGGTGATAAACTGGTGGTTTAAGACAGACTTACACTGACATTTCCAGGCATCTATAAATATATATGATATTTATTTAATTTAAAGTTGGAATGCTAAAAACACATTTTGTAGGTGGATGGTGACAACTGGGTAAGGATTGTGCTAGTTGTTAACAGAGAGATTGAATACTGGGGAATGGGTGGTTAGAGATACGGGTTTAATGAAGGAGCAAATGATAGGGCATTCTTCAGTGACCTTTTAAGTTACCCAATATTTTGGTTTTGTCCATCTCTCCGGATAAGGAAGGCATTGGATTGGCTGACCCCTCAGGTTCCTTTTCTGCTCTTACTTGCAATGAAACAGTTAAGTACTGAAAGGAATGGGGTATCAGCCTATTTCTCTGAGATAGCGACGGGGAGAGTGAGGCACTAGTCTGAAACGCCCTTCCCAAAAGTAACATTTGAAAGTCACCTACTTTTACTGTATTTTGTGACTCGTTTAAATTTTAATTTTATTCATGTAATTTGCCAGGTATAGTGCCAGATGCTGAGAACCAGACTGTGAGTCTGGTTAATGTGGCTCCATCCTTCTGGAGCTTGCATTCTGATGGATCTTCACACTGGTAAACCTGCGATTTCAATAGGGGGTGATGTGTACTGTAACTGGGATGATGGCAGAACAGGGGAGTCATCAGGCAGGATCATCTTAGGGCACCTCAGGGAAGGCTTTGTGGAGGGAGCTACTGTGCTGTGAACACTCAAGGGCAGGGGTCGAAGTGGTCTAGGTGGGAAGAGCTAATGCAGATTTTTGATCCATATTAGTAGTATATATTTTAGAATTCTTGTATTCCCAATACATTATGCCTTTCATGAACTACTAGAAGGGAATCGTCGAAATCAGATATTTTAATTATACTGCATTGCTGTGGAAAAGATGGAATGATTGAAACTCTAATACAGATCAGTCTTACCAGATTATTCAGATCTTTTTAAATGTTCTTATCCTTTTGGAACACAATCTCGCTATTCAGCTTGTTCATAATTTTGGAGACTTGGGGCTCCGTATCTTTCATTCTCATACAAGTTTGCTAATGAGTAGAGCATCGACAGGCACCACTTTTCTAGCTCCGGTCTTGAGACGTGAGTCTCCTCCCTCTAGAAGCTGGGGGGGTTTGAAAGCTTTCACATGCTCTGACTTCTGCAACCCAGACCCTTCTGTAATTACTGATGAGTGATAATCTCCCCTCCTTTACTACAAGAGTGGCCCAGGGAAGTCGACCTCATCTGAATACTGGAGCCTTTTGTTTTGGCTTCTCTGGCTCATTTTGTTAATGCTTCCAAGTATTCCCAGAGGAATTACATGTGGATGAATACATAATGTATACCCTTGTGCTTTTTTCTTTTTTAAATTTGAGGTCTTAAAAGTTACACTTTAAAAAATTTTTTTTTTCTTGATTTTAGAGAAGGAAAGAGAGAAAGAGACATTAATTTGTTGTTCCTCTTATTTATGCATTCGTTGGTTGATTCTTATGCGTACCTGGACCAGGGATTGAGCCCACAACCTTGGCATATCTGGACACCCTAACCAACTGAGCTACATGGCCAGGGCCAGAAGTTAGGCCTTTCTGTCATACTCTCTACTTGTAATATATCTGTAACCATTTTTGGTTCTTACTTAGAACTTAGGATCCCTTACATTTACTCATTCCCCTCAAACATGTAGCCAAGCCAAAATGTCATACAATTGCCATATCATTCTCACCCTCCGTTTCAGTGTGTACTCTAAGTGATACCTCATTTTTGCCTGACTCTAAGAACTTGTCTTGTTTGGCCCCCCTCCTTAAGAAGTAAAGCTTCTTTGAAATCCTCTTTTTCCATCCCCTTACATCTCACATTTTGCCTGGCACCAGTGGGCACATAGCTGGGACCATTTTCTTTTTCCCAGGACAGTATCAGCTTTTTCATTTTGAATTCTTTACATAATTTTATTTTGAACAAAGCTTATCTAGGGGTTTATTTTCTCCCAATTAATTTATTATATAATGACCATTAAATATGGTTTAAAAAAAAAGAAAAATTGCCTCAGCACCTGTCAGCAGTGCTTTCACCTTTGATGAGCAAGCACATCCCTTAGTTATCTTTTCTGCCTCTACTACTGAGTCATCTGTTTGACCAGCTGCTTCCCAGCAGCCTGTCAGAATGCTCAGCCTCTTCTGTTTTCTTGTCCTTGAAACAAAACAAAACAAAACACAAAATCCCTACAGAGGCTAGCTTTCTTTTCGGTCAACTCTTTTTCCTTCAGGCATTCTTGTTGACTTTTTCTCTTCACCAGCAAACTTCTTTTAAGAGTATCTGCTGACTTTACTTCCTTCAACCAAACAGCCACCCAACCAACCCTTCACCCCTCAATCCACTGTGAGCAGTGCCTGCCATCTGACTGCAAACCCATCCTCATTGAAGTCACCCAGTTGAAGTTACCCCAGCCTCTGTATTGTTCCTCTCTGCCTAGTCTTACTTTTCTCATCTGTTTGACACTGGTTATGGCTTCCGCTTTCTTATTTCAACTCTACCCGTCTTTGGCTCTGGAGACCAGAGTCCTCAGCTCTTTGATTTCTCTGCTCCTGGACTCCTTTCACTATTCCTGACTCCTTTCACTATTCCTGACTCCTAAACATTGACATTCCTTAGGACTCTGCTCCTTTCTCTCCCCACTGAGGATAATGTTTCACTGATATCTCTAGTCCAGAGCTCTTTTCTGAGCTCCAGAATAGTATTTCCAGGTATAGTGGACATTTTTACCTTGCTGATTGAGATGCCTCAAATACTGTTGTTCAAACCTGAAATCATGGGCTAGCCTCCTCACACTTTCCCTCATCTGTAGTTTCTATCTTGGTTTATGACAACCTTTTCACATGTCAGTCCCCAGTAGCTCTTCTACCTGCCTTCTTTCACAGTAGTTCCTGATGGCCTCTCTTTTCCTGTTGCCTTAACTACTGTGTTCATCACTTCTTATGCAGCTGATGTGATCTCCCTTCCCTGCCCACTGCTCCTGCCTTCTGTGTGTCCTCTGTACTATTGTACCTATTGCTGTGGTTCTCAGTCTACTTCTGGATACCACGTGGTGTTCAGCATGTAAGCCTCATGCCTAGCAAGGTGCTTGGCAACAAGTAAATAACTAATAATTTTCCCCAGTACTTTCTGACTAGCAATAGATGTTTGTGTGTAGTAAGCATCCTGAGCAATCTCAATTTTTTTTTCCACTTAAGCAGTTACCAAGATTTCGGATTAAATATTTTTAAATTCTGTCTTTTCACAATAGGCTGGAAATTGTGTGAGGTCAGGATTCTGGCTTTCCTGCTTATTCCCAGTGTCTAGCACATGAAAGGAGTTCACATATTCATTAGAAAGAATGAATTATATTATTGAATTATGTCCTAAAATTAATACGAATTTAAGCCTTCTTCAGCATTGTGTGAATGTACTGGTGTTACCATAACCTTAGCATTATCGGGAGTTACAGTTTTATCACATATTAGGGTAAAATGATGGCTTATTGCTAATTTATATTTTATTATTTACTGAACATATTTCTATATTTATTTAGCTTTTTAATCTTTTTTGTATTGATGTTACTTATTGAGTTTTTAATACGTATTTTATGAACTCTTAGAACTATATATTTTGCTTTTGCCATGGATTAGAAATATTTTCATAATTTGTTTCATTTTAAATTTTCTCTTTATTATGTAATCTCTTAATTTTAGTATTATAAATATTGTTTTAATGTACTAATTTTTCTATGACTTGAGCTTTTAAAAAATTTAATCTTTTTCTTTATTGTGGTAATTAATTTTCAGTTCATGGAGTCTGTTGTTATAGATGAATTTAGTGTTACCTGTCTTCTCTTGAGTGGTCACATGCTAGTTTTAAGAAATACATTTTTGCAGGTTACTTAAAATTATATTTTAGCAGTTAATATTTATATTTAATGTAGAATTACTAGATTTTATTTTTTATGTCTGCATAACATTATGAAGAGTTTAAGTACTGTATTTTGTTTCAAAAGTGATTTTATGTTCAACTCTTTAAAGTAGCTTTGCCTAGTATAATTCAGCACAACTTTTTTTTTTTAAAAGTAAGAAGAAAAACATTTTTTAAGTTCTACATTAAGGAAATTATCATTAGTGTTTCTGAAGATAGTTTTTCATCTTGTTGAACTACAAGTTCTTTGTTTGGGTAATTGGCATCAGAAATTTAATTTGTTTTAGACTTCTGGCCAAGATGGAGGCGTAGGTAGACCCACTGTGCCTCCTCGCACAACCAACAGAAGGACGATAACAAATTTTAAAACAAAACACAATCAGAACTCACAGAAAATAGAACTGTATGGAAGTCCAATAACCAAGGAGGTAAAGAAGAAACACTCAGACCAGTAGAAGGGGTGGAGACGGGTAGTGGGGCAGAGAGGACTTGCGGCGAGGCAACTGCTGACGGTTCCACATTCTCCTGCAGATAAACCGGGAGGAACAACTGGGGAATGAGACAGACCAAGCGACCCAAGGCTCCAGCTCAGGGAAATAAAGTCTCAAAGCCTGTGACTAAAAAAACCTGTGGGGGTTGAGGTGGCAGCGGGAGAAACTCCCAGCCTCACAGGAGAGTTTGTTGGAGAGACCCATGAACCCGTTCTAGGGTCCTAGAACGTGCACAAAACCACCCACCTGGGGATCAGCACCAGAAGGGCCCAATTTGCTTGTGAATAGCAGGGGAAGTGACTGAAAGCCAACTGAGAGGGGAGCAAGTGGCACTGTTCCCTCTCGAACCCCTCCCCCACATATAGCATCACGACACAGCCACGTGGGTTGCCCCACCCTGGTGAACACCTAAGGCTCCGCCCCTTACTACTAACGGGTGCGCTGAGACCAAAAAAAATGGCCCAAGTGAAAGAACAGATCACAGCTCCAGAAAAAATACAACTAAGCGATGAAGAGATAGCCAACATATCAGATACACAGTTCAAAACATTGGTAATCAGGATGCTCACAGCATTGGTTGAATATGGTAGCAAATTAGACGAAAAAGTGAAGGCTATGTTAAGTGAAATAAAGGAAAAATATACGGGGAATCAACAGTGATGGGGAGGAAACCGGGGCTGAAATCAATGGTGTGGACCAGAAGGAAGAAAGAAGCGTTCAATCAGAATGGAATGAAGAAAAAAGAATTAAAAAAAAAGAGGTGAGGCTTATTAGGAACCTCCAGAACTTCTTTAAATGTTTCAACGTCCAAATCATAGGGGTGCCAGAAGGAGAAGAGGAAGAGCAAGAAATTGAAAACTTATTTGAACAAATAATGAAGGAGAACTTCCCCAATCTGGCTAAGGAGATAGACTTTCAGGAAGTCCAGGAAGCTCAGAGAGTCCCAAAGAAGTTGGCCCCAAGGAAGCACACACCAAGGCACATCATCATTACATTACCCAAGATTAAAGATAAGGAGAGAATTTTAAAAACAGCAAGAGCAAAGGAGTGCCCATTAGACTCTCAGCTGATTTCTCAAAGAAACCTTGCAGGCAAGAAGGGGCTGGAAAGAAGTATTCGAAGTCATGAAAGGCAAGGACCTACATCTAAGATTGCTGTATCCAGCAAAGCTGTCATTTAGAATGGAAGGGCAGATAAAGTGCTTCCCAGATAAGGTCAAGTTAAAAGAGTTTATTATCACCCAGCCCTTATTATAAGAAATGTTAAAGGGACTTGTCTAAGAAAAAGAAGATAAAAAATATGAACAGTAAAATGATAACAAACTCACAGCTATTAACCAAACCTAAAAAAAAAAA
>PVKU01002645.1:0-73793 GCA_004027475.1 Anoura caudifer
GCTATTGTAAATTGTGCTGCTATGAACATTGGGGTGCATAGGTTCTTTTGGATTGGTGTTTCAGGGTTCTTAGGATATAATCCTAGCAGTGGGATTGCTGGGTCAAAAGGTAGATCCATTTTTAGTTTTCTTAGAAAATTCCATACTGCTTTCCATAGTGGTTGTACCAGTCTGCAATCCCACCAACAGTGCACTAGGGGAGTGCACTATTTCTCCACAACCTCTCCAACGCTTGTTGTTTGTTGCTTTGTTTATGATGGCCATTCTGACTGGTATGAACTAGTATCTCATTGTGGTTTTAATTTGCATCTCTCTGATAGCTAATGAAACTGAGCATCTTTTCATGTGTCTCTGGATCCTCTGTATGTCCTCCTTGGAGAAGTGTCTGTTCAAGTCTTTTGCTCATTTTTTAATTGGGTTGCTTGTTGTTTTTTTTCTATGAGCACCATTGTTCTATGTATCTTAGTTGGCACTCTCCTATAAGAGGGACTTTTAATTTCTCCCTCACATATTAATTCATTTACTTCCTTGTATCAGTATGGGCTCATGGATTCATATTTTATTCAATTGGTTGTAATGCATATAATCACTAACTAAAATCTGGCTGTTCAAATTTTCCCAGACTTGGCCAATGGTAGCCCCTTCAAGCTGGTCAGGCCTTCTTCCTGTCTCTTCATGCATGCCAGCCAAGTGGGCCCAGTCCACTTGCTCTGATCTGACACCAAACCTAACTCTGTGCCACATCCATATCCCAAGTAGTTATGAATCTAAATGATGAACCTCAGATAGCTGTTGAAGCAGCTTTTATTTCAGCTATTCTTTAAAGTTATCTAGGTCACTTTGGATTTTGATTCTGTCATCCAAATGCATTCATTATCTTTCTTACTTTTGATCTACCTAAGCATTTCATACATTTTAATTTAAATTATTGATAAAATCTTGAGCATAACATGGGGGAGACTTTCCTGTTATTTGAGATATTCTTTCCAGGTGGAATCGATACATTAATATACTCTCTTTGTATGTTACTGTTCAACCAGCTCCAAACTTACTTTTAAGGACTACCTAGTTTGGATTTATTTGTTGTGACCACAAGATATCTTGAGATATGTTTTTTAATAGTGCGCCAAAATTAAAATGCATTCTGTCTGTGCATAGTAAAGTGACTTTATAAAATATATAATAAAATTATGTCAGTTTGACCTAAGATGTTATTAATGAATCCATGCTGGCTTCTACTTTTTATTGCTTTCTTATCACAGGGGTTAAGTAACTTGTTCAAAGTATGACTACTAAGTGCAGTAGTGGAATTTGAACCCAGGCCTGTATATCTCTAATGTCTTACTCTTTCACAACACCTCCATCAGTTACATGGCGACAGGGAAAAGACTTTCTCTTTCTGATTCTACATTGTACCACTTTAATGACATGTTGTCAGAATGACATGTTGTCAGTACACCTTACCACAGGTGTACCCAAAGGCAAGCCAAATGTTAACCTGGTAGGGCCCAGGAGTTACCACTGCCTCAGGTTCCCGGGTGTGCACAGGTAGCCGTTCTTCACAGTGTATTGAACCCATTCCCAGGATGTCCCAGGATGGCTCATTTGTTGTATGGATTGAAACCTAACTTAGAAAAGCAGGTTTGAGTCTCTAATTAAAGGCAAAGCATTTCTAAAACACCATAAGGAAATGAAATTATTTGTACATGTGAAATATTTATCCAACATTATTTTATCTCTCAGAATATCAACATTTTAAGTTAATACCGAAAATTTCTATGCAGCTTTTTAGTTCAAAGAAAAGTTGTGAATTTTCATTGTCCTTTTTTTTTAATACTTTTTATCTAAGGCTCGCTCCAGCTTAGAAATGCCACAAAGTTACAAAAGCTATGAAGTTGGCTTTGCTAGACATAAAACAAGAAGAGGAGACAACCAGAAATCTCCTTAAGTACTGGAGTAGTTTATTGACACCGTTCTGCTAGCTTTGGTAGAATTTTTGTGCGCAATGATCAAATTCTTGAAGTTGTGGTTGCGCTGAAAGGGTAAGAACAGAGGAAGAGGAGAGATTCTGAATGAAGGGAGATTTAAGTTGACTAGCGGGGACATAAATCCCCAAGGAGGATTCTGTAAACTCAGGAGAAGCGGTGGGAGTCCTCCTTGGAATACTTAGACAGGAACTGCACGAACTAACAGAGGCACTTCTGTGGGGAACAGTCCCAGGCTGGTAGGAGCTCAAACTAGTCCACCCACCATGACTTGGCCACGAATGGTTCTCGAACGTCTGGGGTAAGAGCCCCCTGCCCACCACCCCTCCAGAAAATGGCCTGCAGGCCCCTAAGCTTTTGTATGCACAGGCTGACCATCTGTGCTGTGTTGTACCTGAAGTTGAACAAGTATGGGGACCTTTGAAAAGAATCCTATGAGTTTATTGATTTTATATATGCAAATATCTTTTTTCTCCACAAAATCTTTATATGAAAGTAGCAGCTCTATCTTTTGTTGTCATCAAATAAATCTAGATATTTTCTCTCGGTTTTATTTATTGTTCAGAAAACAATTTTGCTGAGACTGCTGGTTGTGCCTCTCCCCCATCAACAGCATGCTTCATCCATAGTAATGCAAGCACGGTGTGTGCAGGACACGGAGCTTCCTGGGACAAAGACCACATTGTGCAGCTGTTCTCTCAGCGGCAAGCAGCACTGTGACTAAGTTTGGCCGATGACTTATAAGTAGAAATATTATTGAAAAGCTTCCAGGAAAACATCCTTAAAAAACTGTGTGACATGCTCTTTGCCAGCTCCTGGGAACATGGATTGATGGCTGGCACTTCAACCATCACACTGGACCATGAGGATGAAGGTCAGAGCCTAGGGGTGGAAGAGAAGTGAGCTACAAAGAGCTTTGTCCTTAAGCCTTAGTAGAGCAAAGCCACTATCCCATCTCTGGACTACCCACCTTCAGACTTCCATGCAGACTGAAATAAATTGTTATTTAGGGATGATTTCTTTATCTGCAGCCAATGCTGGTCCCATTTGATACTGGTATGAATTAATATGAATGTTAGTATTGCTATAAGAAATACAAAAAAGCAGTCAGTTACTGACCATCACCCATACTAACACTTTAGCTTTTTTTTTTTTTTTGCCACATGTCCTCTCAATCCTGCTCTGGAATACTGACATACAGTTCAAAGGAATGGTCAGATTTTCCATCTCTCTACCAGAATAGCGGCAAAGGGGGTGGGAGGACACTCACATGCTTTCTTTACTTCTATGTGAAATTACAGTGAACTAATATTAAGGTGCCAAGCAAAGCAATCAGTAGCTTCTCCATATTTTTAAAAAGGTTTCTGTTGTTGGTTTTAAAACATTAAAGAAGCAAAAGAGTTTCTGAAATTGAAAGTTCTGGTCTCATTACTATGTCCCTCCTCTCTGCTTCCCCAAGGATCCTCACATATAGGAGATTAAAACACAGGAGAAAGACAGGCTAGAGACATAAAATGGGAGTCACCAACCTACGGGAGACAATGAAAGTGAAGGGCTGAATACAGTCATGTGAGAATGAGGTGTGAGTGAGAAGAGTCTCTAATGGAGTACTGCAGGAAGTCCATCTTTATGTAATGGGAAGGGAAAGAGAACCCCCTGATGAAGACTGTGAAAGAGTGCTCAGAGATTCTGGAAAAAATGGAACATCTTCAATATCTTTTCTTGATCAACAGGAAATAAGTTATGAATTGATATTCCTTGGACCTAGCAACTAGGAGGTCGTTGGTGATGGCCGGTACAAAGACAGGTTCAGGTGGCAGGGATGGGGCTTGGGGAGAGGTCCAGGCAGAAGGAGGGGCTGAGATTCCGTGTGTAGACCATCCGAGGCTATACCCAGCACACAAACTAATTTGGCTGGTTTTTGTTTGAGTTCAATAGCAAAGTCAATTGTTTGATTGATTGGACTTTTCAAGTCTTTTGAGGCAAATTAATATCTGTATGCAAACCTAGACTATATCAGAAGAACGAGAAAACTGGAAAGCAGCCTTTCTTGGAGGGTAAAATTTCTTTATGGTAGGCACTGTAGTCCTGCCAAAGGCCCTCTTGTGGGCATCTGGGAAAGACAGGAAGTACTAATGGCCTCCACTAGCTTGAACATTCATGTTAGCCTTGAAAGGCATTAAACGTCAGAGCAATGGTCTATTGTACCCCAAATCGGGCACTTATCCTAAGGAAGGAGGCTGAAATCTGGATGGGAAGAAACCTATGCAAAGTGACTGAGAAACTGACTTGCCTTTTGGGGTCCTGGAATTAGGATGGAAATTTGCAACTTGGAAGACTTTTTGTGTTTTTCCCCCACTGTGTTTTCTATAATTACTTCCTTTTTACAAAAGCCTGGTATTCTCTATTCCTGTCAAGACAGTTTCTTCTTTTTATCTCTGTTTCTCAGTGCCTTGCGTTATCACTTGCTAAATATATTTCACCACTTTATTTACTTGGGGCTGAAGTGCTGATACCATTATGTGACTTCTCTACGTCAACTCCAAGCTGCACTTTTCAAAGACAAATCACTGTAATTATTATTCTCTTGAAAAGAAGCAGGAGGTGTAAAAGCTAAACTAATGTGCACCTTTAGCCCACCCGAATGACGCTTTGGAAACCAATTGCTCAGAATCCCAAACTTTGCCTCTGTATTTCCAGATCCTCTAATAGTTATCAGATAATTGAGAATTGTGAAATGAATGGGAAGTTTTTGCTCATTTTTCAAAGATTTCTAACAATAGCTACATATTTGTAAGGATTTTCGGTAAGTCCTACATTAACCCTCAGGGTTGGTTGGCTCACCAACAAACTCAGAAATAAACTGGAAACTTGAGACTTGGGATTTAGAGTGAAGGTGTGAAACTAGGGCTATGGGAGTTTTTATTCAGTTGATTTGGTTTATTTTTAGGAGGCATTTTTATCCCACTATGAATTTTCTTAAGTAATAAAGTGCAATCATAATTATAATTTCAAATTCCCTTCCCTTTGTGGTGGCAGAAAAAGAAATTTGCTAAAAATCATTTCCTATTCCAGTTTGATGCAGAGAGAGAAGTTTCCTGAAAATTTTTTTCCTCAGGTGGATGGACAAAAGATGGCCGACGTTAAGTACCTTGAACTGACTTTGTAAGGATTATATGCATTATCATTGTTTTCATTCAGGAAATATACCAGCATCAGGGACTTAATGTCAAATACAACCTTTTATCCCAACATTGGTTGCCAAGTTCTGCTAAAAATATTTTTTTTTTTCTGCTGCAAAAATTCCTTGGTTTATTGTTTGAGAGTGCCTCCCAGGCCCTAGGGAAAAAAACCTTGGCTGGTCAGAAGTGGTTCATGTTTTTCTTCTCTCTACTTCTGCCATTTCTATTTTAAACACTTTCAAAATACACTCTTGCAATTGCATGCTATGCAAGAAAATGTTTGTGGTGTTCAAGAGAAAACTGTAGGCCCAAAATGGCATCACTCGTGCTAAAAGCCCATGATAACAAACCTAGATTTAATACCTGCTCGAATTGCAGTTTCAACCTCTACCATAAACAGGGTCTTAATGAACCCATCTGGAATATTCTGGTCAAGCACCTGGCAGGTAATCTGTCACTTGGGTCCTCTCCTGATCCCCTGAAAAAGCAGAGGCAATCCGCACAATCAAAACCCTTCTCCCAGAGAAAGGGTGTCCTGGTCCCCAAATAACCCTTTTTTTCTCTTGTTAATAGTTCCCTTTTCCCTATAAAAACCTTCCATTTTATACAACCCCTATGAGCACCTTTCTTGTTCTGGATTCACGAGTCCCTTACTAAAGCTAATTATATCTTCATATTTACTGGGCTGAATTTTCGTTGGTGCAAAATATTATGGTTTAATTCATTCTCCCCAAAATAAGTTTTTATATGATGGAAGGTAATCACAAGCAGAAGCCAAGAACATAATTTGTAGCATTCCAATTCCAAAAGCTAATTGATAGAATAATCTATTAAATTTATATGAATTTGTAAAATTTACTATTTGCTTTTACAAAATATTTGATTTCTCAAATTTTCAGTATTTCTTAGGGGAATCTTTCAGTGTGTACTCTTTCTTCTTATTCTACAGGATTGTTTTAGCTGGAGTCTGATTTATTTTAGGTTGTTTTCAATTAGAAATTAAAATTTAAAGCTAACAGAGATATAAAAATATTCCTGTAATGCTAATCAATAGGTTAATAAACTTGATAAATCTGCTACTTGGTCATTTGGCAAATTTGCTTGATGCAAACTTGAGGTGTGGTGACATGGCCACCCAGCACTGGGTAGAGGGTACACGGCGCACATCTCGCATGCCGTTCCCATGGGCTAGGGTATGAGTGAGCCCCTTAGAGTTGCAGGAGGCCCTGGGGCCGACCTAGATCACGAGATGTCTGGCCCAGGTCAAGTAGCGCATTGGGAGCTCCAGTCACCAGACCCACAATTCCAGTCAGTTTGGAGGAGCACACACATCTGAGAAGTTCCTACTGATGCAAACTAAAGGGATGAAGCAAAGCCAGCAGCACAGCTTGAACGGTGTGGTAGAACCATCTGGAGGAGAATTTAAAAATCTTTATATTCAGGTTTCACCTCAGATGAATTAAATGAAAATTTCTTGATGGGATCCAGGCATGGATTTTATTTAAAAAAAAAAATCTTCCTAGGTGATTGCAATATTCACCGGCTGTGTAATAAAGAATCTGATGTATTTGTCCTCAGTTCCTTGAGGGGAAACTCTAAATTCTGGGAATTTCCCCAGCGATAGGGGCATCTGTGTTATTCCCAGTGGGCTGTTGAACCACATCTGAGTTTATGTTAAAGAGATGATTCAGAGTGGGGGCTGGTCACGACCAAAAGACCAAGGGGATGATCAGAGAGTTGAGTCTGCGAGCCACGGTGAAGTTAGCTCAACTTCCCAACTCCAGGAAGGGGAGGAAGGCTGGGGATTTGAGTTTAGTCACCTGGCCAGTGTTACCGTCAACCATGCCTGCGTAATGAAACCCCGATAAAATCTCAGAACACGGTTTCGGGTAGCTTACTGAACCTTACTGGACCTTGCCCTTTGTGTCTCTTCATTTGGCTGGTCCTATTTTGAATCACTGAGAAGAAAACTATAATCTTAAGCATAGCACTTATCTGAGTTTTGTAAGTTATTCTAGGAAATTATTGAACCTGAAGCAATAGTAGGAGCTCCTGAATTTGCAGTGCTTGAAAAAAGGTGGTCTTTTTAGGGTACCTCACTTAAACATGTGGACTCTAATGCTAACTGTGGGGTGGTTAGCATCAGAACTGCATTGCAGTATTGCAGTAACTGAGTTGAGAACTACTATTGTAGGAAAAGGTGGTTCAGAGCATTAAGTGCCAGAATCAAATCATTCCAACCAGGTTAGGGCAGGGAGTCTGCTGGGGTCCATTTAGGAGAGACGGTAGGGTAGAGGTATGGAAAGAGGTAAAAAGCAGACAGGAATGAGGCACAGAGGCTTGGCCTCAAAGTCCCGCATGGGAACGAGAGTAGAAATTATGAACCAGGACAAAAGGTCCGTCAGGCAACGTGCTTGTGTATTGCGGGACACTACAGCTCAGTGCTCTAACAATAAGCTTTGCTGTTCCCAGAAGAGGAGTTTGGTACAGAGCCACAGACTCTTTCCAGCATCACCACCACCACCGAAAATCATTGGAGGGAAGCTTCCTGTTTAACCAGTACTGGCTTTGTGATGAGGGTAGAAGTGAACCAGCTGGTGCCAAAATTATCACTAGTATGGCTGGATCGATCTGAAGTCAGTAAGTACAAGATTTAAATAATTTAGATTCTTTTCATAAGTGGTTTTTCAAAAAAAATAATATGCTGACTATACAGTAATTTCAGTATGTCTTGGTGTCTCGGATTTCTTGATATTGAAGTCTGAATGAGAAGCTCTTGTCAAAGTTGGATTGTCACTGAAAAAGGTGAGCGGACTGGCTGGCTTCCAAGAGATCTCTCAGGTGGCATTTTATCCTGATGTATTTGCCAAGCCCACCGTCTCTTTCAGCTTTCCACGTGCTTAGTGCCCATCTTGCTGACACTAGAGTTAATTAAACTTGGACAAGTCGACTCACGCTGAGTATACTGCAGGAGTCTAAAGTACATAAACCAGAATATGTGTTAATTCATAATGTATTGGTATGACTGGGCTTGCTTTCTGTATAAAACTACTCAGGGAAGAAAATTTAGAAAAATGTCATGTGATGAGCATGCAGTGAAAACAAGTCAAATCGGTTGTCCCACACTTAGCATTCCTAATGGCCTGAAGTAGTATTGGTTTATGTAGTCCATCTCCACTGTGGAGCTGTGTGTACCCCCCCATGGGGGTACCAGCATTCTTTTCTTCTGTGACCAGCCTCCAAGCTGGCTGCATGCCACTGGTTAGGCCGCAACGAAGGCCTCTGCAATGGTCCCTTTGCTTTGCTTTCTTTGCTGATCAGTGTTCTCTGTTGATTGATTCTTCTTTATTTGGATGCGTTATGAACTTGAATGAGGTTACTCCAAATCCTTCAGGTCTAAGAGCCGTTCTGTTTCTTTATCAAGGTGATTTTATTTACATAGTTCTCCTGTGGTCCATTATGGAGTGATTTTATGTTTGAATCTCAGGAGATAATTTTTAAAATTATTCTTATTGTTCTTCTAATTTAAAAATGTTTTTTATTATTGGAAAGTACGTAGAAACATAAAACTCACTCATAATTCTACCACCTTACTGGAATGTAATTATATTGCTTAGCTCACAAAATTTGTTTCTGGGTTGCTGAGTATTTTTTTTCTTTAAACAGTCTAGTGAGGTATAATTTACTTATAATATTCACTTATTTTTAGTGTACAATTCAGTGATTATTAGTAAATATGAGAGTTGTACAACCATCATCACAATCCAATTTTAGAACATATACGACTATATCACTTCAAATCGATTCCTCGTACCCATTTGCAGCCAATGCCCCCATTCCAGCCTCCTGCTCCAGCCACCACTAATTTACTTTCTGTCTTTACAGACTTGCTTATCTAGACAGTTCACAGAAATGGAATCATTTGATATTTGATCTTTTGTTACTGGCTTTTTTTCCCTTTACCATAATGTTTCTGAGGCTCATCCATGCTGCAGCATGAAGTAGTAATATGTTCCTTTTTATCACAGAAGAGTCTTTCATTGTTTGGCTATATCACATTTTATTTATCTATTTATCTCTTGATGGAAGTTTGGATGGCTTCCACTTTTTTGGCCATCATGAATAATAATGCTATAAACACGTGCAAATCTTTGTGTGAACATATGTTTTCATTTCTCCTGGGTACATACTTAGATATGAAATTGCTGTACTGTATAGTAAATTTATATCTAACATTTTAAGAAACTGTGGGATTCTTTTCTAAAGTGGCTGCACTATTTAAAATTCCCATCAGCAATATATGAGGTTTCCAGTTTGTTCACGTCATTGCCAGCACTTGGTATTGTCTGACTTTTTGATAACAGCCATTCTGCTGGGTATGAAGCAATTATGTAATTGTGGTTTTAATTTGCATTTTCCTAATAACTAATGATATTAAACATCTTTTTATGTGCTTATTAGCAACTTATATATCTTCTTTGGTGAAATGTTCATCAAGCCTTTTTCCCATTTTTAAAATCTAGTTGTTTGTTTTTTATTGTTGATTTGAAAGAGTTCTTTATATATTCTAGATACTAGTGCTTTATCAGCTATATTATTTGCAAATATTTTCCCCTTTCTGCAACTTATCTTTACATTTTCTTAATGATGTCCCTTGAAGAATAAAAGATTTTAATTTTGAAGCTGTCCAATTTATCATGCTTTTACATTTTGTTTTAGGGTGTATTTGGAGTTACTTTTTGTGTATGATGTGAGGTATGGATCTAAATTCATCTTTTTGCATGTGGACATCCAACTATTCTAGCACCATTTGTTGAAAAAACAATTCCTGTTGAATCACCTTGGCCCCTTTTTAAAAAATCAATTGATCATGAATGTTCCTGAGCTCTAAATTCTGTTTCATTGATTGATGCCTTTTTTTGTGTTAATACCACATTGTCTTGATTGTTGTAGTTCTACACTGAGTTTTGAAGTTGGGAACCTTGTTCTTTTTGGCAATCCTACTCTGCTTTTTGAATTATAGTCACCGCCTGATACAGCTTTTCTATCTTCTTTATTGCTGCCAGTTCCTACATATGGTCGCTACCCCGGTATATACTAGAAGCCACCCTTTCTGCCTTCCTCCCCTTCCTCCACCTCCTCCTTCTTCCTACCAGCTTGTCATAATAACATGCTTTGGTTTGGAAACCTTATCTATGTCATGCTTTCTGTGTCTCCCCCATGCATGGGTTACCAGTTCAGAGAGCAGACAGGGAAATAGCAGCTCCTGGTATAGTTTCATAATGGAGGACATTCTGCCACTCACTGCTCACTCACTCCCATGTTAACATACAAGGTTCATAATAAAGGAGCTTATTTTCTTGGTGTAGTCCCTGGTCATACTTCACCCCGGGTCCGGAGTTCATATCTGACCACTGCAATACGAATTTTCTAGTAAACAGAAGTTGCTTTTGCTTTGGGACACCAACTCTATGATAGCTTCAAATCAATCATTTTTCTTTCTATAGTCAGAGGGATTGAAAGAGAATTGAATGGGAATTTTTTTTCTCACTAAGCAAATCAATGTTTCTAATGCTATGCCCATGTGATATCTAAGATCCTCAATTCGGTTACAGCCTACAGCCTAATTCACACCAGTACTTCCCAGTCTTTCCCCATTTTGTCACTCATACAGAACAATATTGTGTGGCATGCTGGGGTATATTAAGGCAGCTGCCTCAGCTCAGCTGAGGTGGTAAATTAAGCCACTTGCCCAGACAACTGGGCAAGGGAGCTGAATTCAGCCCAGGCAGCACTGCCTGCCCCTCCCTCCAAAAAAAACCTCCTAAGGCAGAAGAGATGGATTTATTGACACACAAGTAACTCTTCCAGTTAGCATTCTATTAAGAGTTCTTTCTACAAGTCTATAATTGTACACTATTTACTGTTTAAGTTTCTGGAACCCAAATACTCAGCTTTAAGTAGTTACTTTTTGTATGTATGTCTGAGAGATCATAGGCTGGCTAGGGACCATCTCTGCACCTTCTGGAAATTTCTCCTGTGGGATATTCGGCCTCTCCCTTTGACGACAAGGGAGCAGTGCTGAAATCAAGTTGCCCTTGCTCCCTGACCACCAAATGAAACCACAGACAGCTTTTCTTCTCGGATTTATCCACCCTGTTCTCCAGCTGATACATTAGAAAATCTGACTCAAAATTGGTGTTTGTGTTTGTATTTAAAGAAACCTTCACAGTGTTAATACATTTCCAGTAAATCTACCCTCCCCAAACCATGCCACAGTTGTTACTTTAACATAGAGTAAAATCTACATCAAATCCTGCCACCCAAAAGAAAGTGACAGCGACCTAGATTCATTTTGCAGTGATTCAAGTTTCAGTCCATGAAGAATCATTCTATTTCAATGACTCATCAGTAAAAGCCCTAAGAGAAGATAGTGCAGGTAGTTAATGTCAGTAGGGCTGTTTTCTACCCTTTTTTTTTGTTGTTGTTGGTTAGACAGGTGTCAGGCACAACAGCTTCCGGGCACGTTAAACCTTCAAAATTACCAACCCCTTCTCGAAGGGCAAAACCAAAATTCCACAAAATAAAAAAGACAAAAAAATTCAATTCAAATTTTTAGTGCATTTGACAAAATATTATAGGTATTTAGCAAATGAATAAGAAAATAAGGAAATAAAATAAAATAGTATAAGAACTATATAATGTTTACGATTTTTATATTACAGAACTGCATCTCTGTACATTTTTCACAGAAGGATGCTTACCAGTATCTCAGAGAGCCTGAGTGTGCAAAAATTTCAGAATAAGAATATCATAGTTGCTAAATATCTTTATACAAACTATAATTTCTTCTCCCCCCACTCCCCAATTGTGAACCTTTTATCCTTTAAAAGACAGCTCTCCTGAGTTGTACTTCTTGCAGAAGTTCAAATCTTTACATCTGTAGTTCTTTGGGTAAGTGTCACTCCCATACCTGCCAAAAATATGTGGGGCTCTCCCTGCCACGGAGGACAAGGAAGGACACGTGAGCACAAGAAACAAGCTTTCTGCTCAACATGAGCCCAGCATGACAAGCAGGATCCACTGTGCTTTGATGGTTAAAAAAATGACAAGATTGTTGAGCATTCCATATTAATAGTGGGTGTAGGAAATTTTTTCAGATGCCTAAAATGTATATGGTACAGATGTAAAGCTTTCCATGTCAAAAAATTCTGTACAACTTTCTGTACAATATTGATTCTCATCTGGTATATTCTAATCAAGTTATAGATCAATAACATTTTTGGATTATTTTATCAGTGCAAAAAAAAGAAAAAGAAAAGAAACCTTTACAATTCTCCTAATCTTGCATGTATAATTGTGTTTTGTTTCTGAAAACAATCAATTCATTCTAAACCAAATAGACAATCAGGTAAGAGGAAACTGTCTTTGAGTGGCAGCTTTGGCCAGGGCTACCTTATTTGGAAGAATTTGGAAGGCTGCTCGGGCTCCCGCTGGCTCTATGACTAGAGAATATCTGATACCAGTTTACAGATTTCATGATTTATTGAATTTTGGTGTGTCTACTCCTTTAGTCCTCGGTCTTTATCCTAAAGATTTCCTTCACAAACAGACTTCCTAAATGCAGTATTTTTTAGTATTTTCCTAAATGAACAGATTTTTTTCCCCCCTAATTGCAATGATTTACTGTTACTCGTGCTGGGCTTTTAACTTCCTTTCTTGGGTGGGAGATAATTTTTGGCTTCAGAATGGAATGTCCCAGAATAACTGCTGTTTAAAAGAGTACTTGTGTGTTGCAGTTTGAAGGAAGGAACTCTCATGGTCAAGGCTGAGATCTATTTATAGGCAGCAGATACAGTGGGGATATTTCTATCTGATTTCTGCTCATGGACTCCCATTTCTTCAAGGTGCAGTACATTAGCTCAGTTCTTTACTCAAAACAGTGGGTGACCATCTAAGATTGTGCTATAGCCTGAATATTTGTGTTCCCCAAAATTCATGTGTGGTAACCTAACTCCCATAAAGTGGTATGTGGAAGTGAGAACTTTGGGAGGTGATTCAGTATAAAGGTGGAACCCTCATGAATGGGATTAGAGCCCTTATAAAAGAGGCTCAGCAAAGCTACTCCCCGCTCGTAGTACATGAGGACACAGTGAGAAGGAGAGGAAGCTGGGTGTCATCGGACCTGAATGTCCTGGCACCTTGACCTTAGACTTTGAACCCCCAAAGCATCTGCTGTATCTCTGATCTTGTCTTGGTCATTCTGTCTTACACTGTAGTCATTTTGCCATAATAATGGCTGCATTTTGTGCGTGTGCACCATTAGTTTACATGCATTATCTCAAATGAGGCAACAGCACTGGCAGGTAATCTTACTAACTCCATATTACAAAGAAATGGAAACTTGGAGAAGCCAAGTAACTCGCCCCAAGCACACAAAAATGACAGAGCTGACATTCCAACTCCATCCTCCTGGTTGGTCTGTTTCATCTCCCACAGCAGATCTTAAGCAACATGAGGGAATTGACTATTTTATCTTTGTTTCCTTGAATTATTTTTAAAAAATCAAATTATGGAAGAGCTCTAACATTTGTGTATCACTAAGGAGAAAAAAAAAACAAAATAAAACAAAAGGGAACAGACTCCCCTTCCATCTTGTACTTGTTTGTGAGGGCCCCCAAAACAGAGGACCACAAACTGGGTGGTCTCCACAGCAGGTGTGTGTGTGTGTGTGTGTATGTATGTATGTATGTATATGTATATGTATGTATTTGATGCACATGAGTTTTCCTTGAGGTTATTAGTAAGATTGTACAAGTGGCACATGTAAAAATAATCTTTTGTGGTGCTATTTTTAAATCCATATTTTATTTTTTAAACTTTATTTTTCAATTGCAGTTGACATTCAATATTATTTTGTTAGTTTCAGGATTACAGCATAGTCATGAGACAGTTACATAATTTGCAAAGTGGTTCCCTAATATGTCAAGTGCCCGCCTGGCACCACACACAGTTTTTACAGTATCATTACTGACTGTATTCCCCATGCTGTACTTTATATCCCTGTGACTATTCTGTAACCTCCAATTTGTGCTTAATCTCTTTACCTTTTTTACCCTGTTCCCCAAGCCAACTCCCCTCTGGCAACCATCAGTCTGTTCTATGTGTCTATGAGTCTGTTTCTGTTTTGTTTGGTCATTTATTTTGATGAACAACAAACATTCGTCTCACAGTTCTGGCCGCTACAAGTCTGAGATCAAGGTGTCCGCAGGGCCACGCTCCTTTTGAAGGCTCTAGGGAAGTAGCTGCTCTGGGTCTCTGTCTGCTTTGGTAGTTCCTTGGCTTAGGGCAGCAGAACTCCAGCCTTCACACGCTGTTCTCAAGCATGTAGGAGTCTTTGTGCCCCAATTTTCCTTGTTCTAAGGACACCAGTGATATTGTATTAGGGGTCCATCCTGCTGACCACACCTTAACTAGCTACATGTGAAACAATCCCATTCCAAATGAGGTCACATTCTTAGGTTCTAGGGGTTAAGACTTCAACACATGAAAGTTTAGGCACGCAATTCCACCAATAGCACACTTCTACTACATAGCTTCTATCACGGCGCTGATCCCTAAAGCAGAGAACCTGATGCAGTCGTCCTATTGCACTTTCCTAAAATCAACCCTGCAGAGGAGTCGAATGGTCAATTTAAACAAATTTCGTTGAGACAAAATTGAGACGGGTTTTAGCTTTGGTCTGTAACAGATCACTCAATCTGACACCAGTGTTACTTAGCCTTTTGCATAAGCAAGAGAATTCATCATCCCAGCTCCCAAAACTTAGTCTGCCTTAAATTACCATGACCTGTGATTCTCTAACCCTCGCTGAACGAGGGAGGCAATTACTATGTATAATATTATGATATGTAGGTGTTATGTCTGATAATAATTAAAAAAACTTTCTTCAAGATGGGTTTATGTTAGTAGGTTTCACTAACTTTCAGCACTAAAAGGAAATGAAATATTATTAAGAAATATTGCTAGCAAGAAAAAAATGGGGCTGGTTATTGAGAAAGCCCTAAGTGGGAAATGGCCTATACAAAGTAGTTCATAACGCAAAATATATTAGAAAGTTGCAAAGTTACATTTTTAAACATAAAGTCCAACCAACTACAGAGCACAAAGTGTGCAAATGTGGAGAATGTTGAATAGGGCAATTATGGCTTTTATTCAATGGAATGCAGAATTCCTGAGGAGGGGGATTCTCTTGTCTGACTCAGTTTTTATTCCCAATAATACCTATCCCAGGACATTGCACAGAACAGGTTTTTAATACATGAAATTGAATGAAGTGTTTTTTTCAAAGTGGCTTATCTTTCTTAACAGAGATGGAAAGCATTCAACGTTAAGTTTAAGAAGTTAATGAAGATGAGTAGTGTTTTAATATGTGCCAAGAACTGTTATTAAGTATAGTCAGGGAATGAGGTAGATTCTATTATTTTCATTTTAAAGATAAAGGAATGGAGAGATTAAATAGCTCACACAGCTAGGAAATGGTAGCCATCAGAATTCACACCGAGGCTGTTTACATTTATAGTCCATTGTGCTATATGCCAGTTAGCACGACTGGTGAACAGCCAGCCTTCCCTTTTCTAAGGAATTCTTCAGTTGAGATGTTTGTTATCAGCTAATTAATGCATTGCTCCTGTTGATTCAGGAAATGCGGTGTGGTGATTAAGCATTCCATTTTTGGCATTACTTGCAGCCTAAGTTCAAACCCTAACTTTGACATAGCTTGGCTGTGTCACCTTCTGTTATACAACTTTTCCAATCAGTTTCATTATCTGTAAAATAAGGCCAATTATTTGTATTTGATAGAGTTGTGATTACATGTTTAACATATTTGGTGCACTGCTTGGTGCATAATAAAAACTCAGCAAGTAATATCTACAAAGTATACCTGTGTTGTAAGTCACATGTCCATTGTGTGGATATACATATGGTTTATTCACTGTTGACATACATTGGGGTGTTCCTGCCTTCTAACTATTACAAATAAAACCATTGTGAACATTCTTATACGAGGCTTTGCATAGACTTATTCTTTAATTTCTCTTGGGGAAATACCTATTGTGAGATAGGAGATATGTATGTAGTTTTTAAGAAACTGCCAGCATTTTACAAAGTGGTCATGCCATTTAATGTTCCCACCTGCAGTGTATGAGAGTTCTAGTTCCTCCACATCCTTGCCAGTACCTGGTATGGTCTGAGTTATTTATTTGTTTATTTATTTACAGGATTTTAAAAATTGTGATAAAAACCATGAAATTATTATTAAGTGTACTGTTTGGTAGTGTTAAGTAAAGTTACATTGTTGTAAGACATCTCCAGAAACTTTTCATTTTTCAGAAACTATACCCATTAAACAACTTCCTTGTGACTCCTCCCCGCCAGGCCCCAGCAACCACCATTCTACTTTCTGTCTGTATGGATCTAACTACTTAATATACCTCAGAGAAGTGGAATCATGGTATCCAGTCCTTTTGTGATTGGATAATTTCACTTATTACAACATACTCAAGATTTATCCACGTTGTAGCATATGACAAGATTTCCTTTCTTTTAAGGTGGCATAGTATTCCATTGTGTGTGTATACTACATTTTGTGTATCTGTCCATCTGTTGATGGACATTTGTGTTGCTTCCACCTTGTGGCTGTTGTGCATTGTGCTGCTATGAACATGGACATGCTGATGTCTCTACCAGACCACGTTTTCAAGTATTTGGATATATATCCAGGAGTGGGGTTGCTGGGCCATATCATAGTTCTATGTAACTTAAAATAGTATGAATAATTTAATTAATAGTGGACTGAAAGTAATTAATTAAATGAGTAATTAAAAATAGTATGAGGAACTGCCATACCATTTTCCAAGGTGGTTACATCATGTAAAAATCCCACCAATGATGCACAAGTGTTCAAACTTCTCCATCTCCCTATCAACACTTCTTCTTCTTCTTCTTCTTCTTTTATTGTAGCCATCCCAGTGAGTATGACATAATATCTGATTGTGGTTTTGATTTGCATTTCTCTGATGATTAGTGATATTGAATACTCTTCCATATGTTTATTGGTTGTTTGTATATCACCTTTGCAGAAATGTTTCTTTAGGTTCTTTATCCAGTTGTTGAATTTTAGTACTTCTTTATATATTTTAGATTTTTAACCCTTATCTAGTATACAATTTGCAAATATCTTCTTGCATTGCACGGGTTGCCTTTTCATTCTGTTAATTATGTCTTTTGCTGGACAAAGTCTTTAATTTCAATGTAGTTTTGCTGTCTAATCATGCCTTGTTGCCTCTGTTTTTGGTGTCGTATATAAGAAATCATTGCCAAACTGAATGCATGAAGCTCACCCTCTATGTTTTCTACTAGGAATTTATAGTTGAAATAACCCCTCTTTCATTTCTTATTTTAGTTATTTAAGTTTTCTCTCTCTTTTCTTAGTTAATCTAATGGCTTCTCAATTTTGTTGCTCTTTAAAAAAAATGTCTTACAGACAATCCAGTTAAAAAATGGGCAAAGGACATTTTTGTCCTTTGAACAGACACTTCTCCAAGGAGGATATACAGAGGGCCCATAGACACATGAAAAAATGATCCACATCATTAGCCATCAGAGAGATGCAAATTGAAACCACAATGAGATACCACTTCACACCTGTCAGAATGGCCATCATAAACAAATCAACAAACAGCAAGTGTTGGAGAGGTTGTGGAGAAAAGGGGAGCCTAGTGCACTGTTGGTGGGAATGCAGACTGGTGCAGCCACTGTGGAAAACAGTAGGGAATTTCCTCAAAAAAATAAAAATGGAATTGCCTTTTGACCCAGTGATCCCACTGCTGGGACTATACCCTAAGAATCCTTAATCACCAAATCAAAAGAACCTATGCACCCCAACATTCATAGTAGCACAATTTACAATAGCCAAGTGCTAGAAACAGACTAAGTGCCCATCAGTAAATGAGTGGATCAAAAAACTGTGGTACATTTACGCAATGGAACGCTACACAGCAGAAAGAAAGAAAGAACTCCTACCCTTCGTGACACCATGGGTGGAACTGGAGAACATTATGCTAAATGAAATAAGCCAGGTGGTGAAAGACAAATACCAGATGATCTCACCAATAAGTGGAACCTAGTCAACAAAACAAATGAATGAGCAAAATAGAACCAGAGACTTGGGAATAAAGAACAAACTGACAGTGACCACAGGGGAGAGGGAGGGGTATAACCAGGCAAAGAAAGGGGAGGGGCAAGCAAAGGAACATGAATAGAGGACTCATGGGCACGGACATTAGAGGGGACTGACTGATTGTAGGAGTTGGGGGGACAGGGTAGGGGTGAGCAATGGGGAAAAAGGCAGGACAACTGTAACTGAACAACAATAAAAAAAAGTCTGAACTTTGTTAATTTTTCTTCTCTTTTGTTCAATTTCATTAATCTCCTCTTTAATCTTTCTTATAGCCTTAGGATGGTAAATTTAATTCTTTTATTATAATTTTAAAAATTTTAATAAATAAAAGCAAGCAGATCAGTATATCTGGGGGAAGGAACAGGAGTGAGGGATTATGAAGGGCCATCAAGAAACTTGCAGCTGATGGCTTTTCTTGACTGTAGTGATAGTTTCACAGTCAGTCATAAGCATATGTCAAAATTCATCTGATGGTACAGTTTGCATATGTACAACTTATTTTATGTCATTATACCTCAATAAAGCTACCAAACTGCAGATTTTCTGAAAATAAGTCAAATATTTTCTGACATGCATTATTCCAAGTGACTTTTTTCTAAGTGTAGTGTATTAAATTTTTTTCAACTAAAAAGTCAGTATGAGTAATACTTTGTTTCCTTTACATGTTTATAGTGCTCCAATTTTGATCCTGATCTTCTAATACAATTCTGAGTCCATTACTCTTAGTTTTCTTCAGAAAAGGCAACACCATCAAGGGGCTGAAGTTCTTTAGATCTACACTTTCATCCATCTTTCCATTAGGCTCTTTTGTTATCATGCTTTCAGATAGTTACTCATCCCATTGCAGGGTAAATGGAGGCAGTCTGGCTTCCTCACCCAGACGTCTGGGCAACTAAGGGAAGCAGTTTCCCATAACCTTTGGAATGGGCCTGATAAGTAGTGTTCTCATAGCCTTGAGACTGGATCCGATAAATGGTTCCCATTGCATGCTTGCATACGCAGAGTCTCGCTGTGCTATACAATATATTCTGGGTCCCCCTCGGCTTTGTCTGTATGTAAGGGAGTAGGGACTTCCCTCTGGGGACAAGCAGCTTGCAGCGCAAGTGGCTCGCCCACCTTGAATAAAGGCACGTCAAGCATCCCCACTGCTCCGTGACTTTTCTTCCATCTGCCTGAATCTAAAGTAGACCTGCCGGCCTGGACAGGCTGCAAGACACCCATCAAAAGAGGTTTTATTTATGATATAACATTGTTCTCTTACTGTTTTTGAGCAGGTAGTGTTTATGACTTTACTGCAGATACTTCATATATTTAACTTTGGAGATTTATTTTTCAAGAGCTTTTAAGAGGCTAATTGTGTTGTTGACATTATACAGTTTTTAAACCACAGATGTGACTACAATTACAGCAGTACTTTAAAAAAATCTAAGCCCTTCTTTGTTAAAACAAACTGAACCCAAAACACTAATATGTGCTATATAGTAGATGGAAGATGCTGTAAGAAAGCCAGACTTCAGTGCAATTTGGCATTTTTCTCTTTGATATCTAATGATTACCAATTTAATCACAAGATTATTTCCTTTTTTGCCTTTAAAACTAGAATTTCCTCCTTTTTTCGTTTGATCAATTTTCTAATGCATGTCACCACCTTGTACACAACACATGTAGCAACTCCAACTCAACTTAGCTGCTTCATCTGCAATTTAAATCTTAGGGTCTCCAGTCATCCCTGTTGAAGACTATGGCTGCAACGTAATTTATTTAGTATTTTATTCAAAAGAAATTTATTGAATGTGAAACTACATGCCAGGTTCCTATAACCAGAGACACAGCAGAAATGAGAAAAACGTAGTTGATCCATTGGAATTCAAAGTCTAATTGGAAGGCAGATATTGAACAAGCAATGGTAAGATTGATGAGCAATAATAAAGGAAGTTTGGGATGTTCACCATAGCGACAGTTCTTTTTCCTGGGCTTCAGGAGGAAAAATCACCAGGTTAAAAAATGACTGTGTATTACCTCCAACTCTGTGTTCCTGGCAACAAAGGTTCCACATAGGGAATATCTGTATTGGGAAATAAAAACAAGTTCCTATGACTAATTTTTTTCTTCCTTTTTAGGAAAGTTGAAACATCCTTCTTAGCAATAGGCATACTTCCAGCTTAGCTGCTGACTGGCTAAGACTAGGTATTTATAACAATTTTCTTAGTTTTCTCTTGGTGAGTAAGCTGTTTTCCACATTTTATAGATATGCCTGCCTGGGAGACACTTAGAAACTACTCTTAAAAAAAAAAAAAAGATCGCATTTGCATGTTTTTAAATAATAATTAAGGCAGTTGTTAGACTATACTGCAAATTGGTTTCACGAGAGGCTTGAAGAGATTTTTTTTTGTTTTGTCTTAGATTTCTTGAAATACTGGGAACTTTGAGAGAAAAGATTCTATTGATTTTAGAGCTATGTTTACAAGTCAACAGTACAAAAACATTTTTGGTATGAAAACCATTTGGTAGGTCTATAAGCACAGTTAAGCTTGGAAGAGAGAAAGTAAAAGAACAACTTCGGCATCTTCCACAGGATCCTTGGGTCCAACCTCAACCCCAGTGTCAACAGCAGCCGAAACAACAAAAAAAGAGGGTCATATCTGGATAAGAATACAAAAGAGAGATAAGGTGCTTCCAAAAGGCTAACCTAGGATTATCTTTCAATTAGGGCTAATTCAAATAGAAGATAAATTGCACGTTTACACACAGAATCCTATAGTATTTATGCCAGACACAGAATCCAAGCTCAACTGAGTTACTTTTTATCCAAGTTTGTCACCCTAGTTCACAGAAGAGAGAAGAGCTTTGGTACCTGCCACTTCAGTCTTCCTGCAAGCCTCAGCTCCCCAACATCCCAGGTGTGTAGAGGTGGATGTGTGAGGCTAGATCCTATTGGGTGTATAATTCTTTTGTCTGGCAAGGACAAAAAATTGTCCTGGCAATAAACCTGGGGTAATCAATCAGGCAGCACACCTGTGTAAATGTTAGTATCTTATTTTAGGAAGAGTCCTAAACCTTGGGAAAAATCCCGTAACCTCTTGGGTTTTCTTCTTCTTCTTTTTTTTTAATAGGCTAGATGAGAAGACTGCACATGTAAATCACTGGGAATCGTTGTTAAAAGTAGGTATTTCTAGCCCACCCCTGCAGATTCTGAGTAGTAGTCTGGTGTGAGGACAGTGACGGGTGGAGGTGGGGGTGGGTAGGAGTCAGTTTAGAGATGGAAGTCTGGGATGACAACTGTTGTCTAAAAGCTCTACTGCTGATTCTGTGGGCGACCAGCTAAGTCTTGCTCTGAAATTCTCAGGATGATTTCAGGAAACCACAAAGTTTATATTCCATGAGTAATACACTCCATTGTACTATATAAAATCTCACAGTCTGTGCTGAAAATTCAGTATTTATTGCTCTTTTCTTGCACCTCCCAAAGATTAATCTGGGTTGACTCCAGGGTAATAAATAGTAATAATAATATTAATAATACCAAAATTTACTACATGCCAGGCACTGTCTTAAACACTTCATATGTCTTATAGTTCTCTTAACAACTATGAGATAGACTATTACTATTATCCCCATTTTACAGATGAGTAGACCAAGGCACAAAGAAGTCAAGTAACTTGGTAACAAGGGTAACAAAGTGTACCAACTGGATTCAGGCTGGCTCAGGGGAACTTCCTAACTGAAGGAACCTGAGTAGCATCCCTCTTAACAGTGGGTGGCAGCATGGTTTTATGGAAAAAGCCCAGAATTTTCTGTCAAACATGTATTCAAATAGCGGTGCAACTACTCTTCAGCTGTGTGATCTTGGGTGTCATTACTTAGCCTTGTTAAGTGTCTTAGTTACATCAGGCTGCTGTAACAACATACCATAGAGCTGGCATCTTCAACAACAGACATTTACTTCTCACAGATCTGGAGACTGGGATGTTCAAGATCAAGATGCCAGCCAACTTGGTTCCTGGTCACAGGCCATTTCTTGGTTTGCAGAGAGCCATCTTCTTGTATGCTCATTGGATGGGGGGAGGGGCGTGGGGGAGAGGGAGGGGGAGGAGTCTCTGGTCTCTTCCTCTTTTTATAAGGGCACTGATCCCACTGTGGGGGCTCCACCCTTGTGACTTCTTCCAAACTGAATTACCTCCCAATGTCCCATTCTCAACTGCCACCACATTGAGAGTTAGGGCTTCAATACATGAATTTTAGGGGGAAATAAACATTCAATTCATAGCACTAAGCTTCCATTTCTTAATCTGCAAAATATATATTACATCTATTTGTAATGCTTAAGAAAGGAATAAGATTTCTATAAGGGTTTTGCTCTGTCTTGTAATAAAACCAAAGTAAAGCATTAAAAAAAATGGACTATGCATCAGCCACTGTTAAATAAATCTAAAGAATAATCATTTATTGAATATCATGTTTTCAGAACTATGCTAAATGCTTTTATGCATTGTATTCATTGAATCCTTTGTAACACCTTTATAAGGTAGGTGTTACTATCACTGTTTCATAGGGGAGAAAACCAAGGGGTTAAATATTTTCCTGAAGTCAGACTTGGTGAGTGGCCGAGCTGGGAAGGTATTCTCTGATATATTTCTTACTCTGTTTAGACAGAAATATTCATTATTTAAACATTTTTTTATGAAATAAATCTAAATGAATATTCTTACCTAAGAGTTCTGATACAAGGAATGTTTGCTATGTGCCTCATGAGGTGAGAATTCAATACTTTCATCTTTATGATGCCCTTATTTTCTGACTAAAAAGCAGATACACGGGGTAGAGGAATCAGGAAGATGTAGGTCAAAGTGTATATAGTTCCAGTCATGCAAGATGAATACGTGCATGAGATGTACTGCACAGCATAATGCACACAGTTGATGATACCATGTTGTGTACTTAAAACTTTACTAATAAGGTAGATCCTATGTGAAATGTTCTCATCAAAAAGAAAGAGGGAAGCTGGGAGGAAATTTTCAGAGGTGATGGTATGGTTTTGACGTTGCTTATGGTGACATGGGTGAATACTTATTTTCAAACTCACCAAGACATGTACGTTAGATATGTACACCTTTTTTTAGTATGTCAATCATACAGCAAAGAAATCAAGCTACATGACCTTATAGTGGGACAAATGGCCCAAAAGGAGTCCAGGAGCCATGGTCTCTCTTTTGCCTCCCTCCTCCTCCCATCCTCCATTATGACATCTATACCCAAGGCCAATTTTGCAGGGAGAACTATAGCTCTGAAATTATTTGCCTCTGGGCAACATTCTTTCCCGGTGTTAGAATTCTTCCGTGTGTGAGCTGTCACCCAGTCCTCAGTTTTCTGTCTCTGATCCATCAAAGGGATGTCGGAGTGTTTACACTCTCTCCTCTGGAAGAATTCTTCTGCGACCTTTTCTACCTCCATGCAGCCCAGCCTGCAGCCTGAATATCTCTGTTAAAGATAGAAAACCTTAGTTTTTAGGGAAGCCAATAAACACTGCGGGATTGAGTTTTCTTTTTAGGAAGAATCTCTAGATTTAAGAAAGTATTACTTCTAATATTTAAGAAGTGTGTTGGTTATGAAATTCTTGGAAAACATATAAAACACATAAAAGTATTGAAATTTTCTGAAGAAACAGCATAATCACAAAACCACACAAACTGGTATTAGAAACATAAGTACTGACAGAAAATCCTCTTTTCCAACGTAACCAGAAAAAGGAATATAACCGCGGAATCTCTGTTTGGCAAACTGCAAATACTTGGCTACTCAAGGTAACCACTGGGAAGGCTGGAGGTCAAGGTCAGGGAGGTGCCATGGAGAAACCACACTATTCATCCAGCCAACTCCAGACAGCTAATCAATCACAGAGACAGAAAAATGAACTTTAAGACTTCTAGAATTTAAAGAAGTTAACCCCAGGAATCTTGGCTCTGTTGATGCAGCAACCCCTCAAGTTAATATTGACAAACCCCACCATGAGCCCAAGCAAGATAAGCAAAATATGTAGAGCCAGGGTGCAGCTGGATTGAGCCGCTTAATGGAATAGGTCTTGGAGAAGTTTCTACTAGAAACTGCATTTGCCTGGTAGCAAACAGCATTTTGTGAAAATTAAACAAGGGTTGTTATTCACAATAATTATGACACAACACCAAGAAATAAACAAAAAAAAAACTTACTCATACATCTTTGTATTTTAACCTCTTTCCTGACCTATCTTATTTTCCAACATATAATTTTCATTTGGTCCAGTTTTCCTCATCTACTTAGTTTCAATTTTTATTTAATTGTTATATGAATAACCTTAAATCCCATAGAGAAATCAGCAGGTCACTAAATAATTAAAGTTATTAAGGCAATGACAGCCAGGAAATCTCTTTCTGTCCCACTTCTCTCTCTCTCTCTCTCTCTCTCTCTCTCTCTCTCTCTCCCCCTCTCCCTCTCTCAACAAAGATTGGTTGACAGTCTGGTGATCTCAGGCCTGAAGCATCTGGCTGGACCCTTTATCAGGACTCCAGGTAAACTAGGGTGGAGGAACAATCTACAATTCAGTTGATAATCTCCCTCTTTCCTTTTCTGCCCAAACTTTGCGTGTGTATAAATTGAACCTTTGGAATTTTACAATATGCTAACACTCTTAAAGAGTATTAATAAAATTGCCTTTTTGGTTAACAGGTTTCTAATTATTGTAAGTAACCTGAGCCAAAAGATGAACCAGAAATTTTTGCAAACAAAAACAAAACCTACTATTATTTTGGAAAACAAAACAAAACAAAACAACTCCGCTTTCATAATTAATTTCAAAAGACTACTATCAGAACAGTATTTCTTCCTGAAAGGTAGGAAAATTAAACATGGATATTTATATTTTAAAGGATTTTACAACTGCAAAGCGGGAAAAAGTCCCAACACTTAAAATCTGAAGTTAATAATCTGTTCACAAATTTGGCTGATTAATAAAACCCGTTTCCCCAAGCTCTCCCTGATATGTTGTAGTTGCGGGAAGAAGAGACTCCTCTCTCCTCTTGTCCCGCTCCCCCCAACCAGGCCAGAAGAGGCTGAGCTGGAGCTGGAGGACTGGTCAGCAGCTACTGGAAGGAGGGGTTTATTCCTTCCCAGTGGGGCTGGCTCCGGTGAATGCTACCAGGGCAGGATGATGGTTGAGTATAAGCCCAGCCAGAATTCCCCCCAAAAGAGGCACAGCAGGGGTGGGGCAGAAGCACAACCCTCCAAATGGGCAGCTACTATCAGTTTCCCAAACTGTTTTCAGAATCTGCAGGGCTGGGAGTGGAATAGGTTACGCTCACTTAGTATGGTTTGGTTTGTGAACCTGGGAAGGGAGCCAGATAGAGAGCTTTCTCCCATAACTCTGGAGATGGTGCATCTCCACAGAGATGTAGTTACAGACTCACTGATGGGCCTTCGTATCATGTGGTGAATTCATCCACTTGTTTTATAGACCAGGCGATGGGGGCTCAACAAGTTGAGCAGCTTGCCCAAGGTCATCACGGAGTTGGTCTCTGATAGAGTAAGGACTTGAATCCAAGTGTTTTCCTTCAACTCATTCATATTTAATAAATGGAGTAGATTGTACATTACAATTTTCAAAAATAAAAAATACGGACTTTGATATTTATAATTTTAATTCTAGTAAAATATATGTAACACAAAATTTACATCTTAATGATTTTTACATGTACAATTCAGTGATATTACATATATTCATATTACTATATAGACATTTTTATGATGCCCTGTATCTACATGGAAGTGGAAAAGGTCAGCCAAAAACAGTTTTCCCTTCTCAATCAGCCATTGGAAACATACCATGCAGCCAACCCCATCTTAGGATCAGACATCCTCCGGCCTCAGGGAGTTTATAATTTTTTCAGGTGACAAGATACACACATAGGAGGCAGTAACTAACCATAAAAGGCAATTTATGATACATTTAAAATGAATGATACTAACAATAGTGTTAAGAATCCAAAGAACAGAATAACTGTGGAATGCCTACTCAAGAAAAGAGAAGGTGGACTTGAGCCACACTAATAAAAGGGGAGCATTCATGAGAAGATGCTCCAAAGGAAAGACCAGAGTGACTGAAGCACGGAGGTGAGCTGTGCAAGACTTTTTAACAAAAAGTGGGTAGAAAAGTCTGAGAGGAGCAAAAGTGGAGTTTGCTGCTGGATGGAAATGGCTGATTTTATCTGAAGGCAACTGGGAGCTGTTGGAACTCTTGAACAATGTGATCAGCATGTTTGTAAACTGATGTGATGGTGAAGTGTCAGAGGGATTGAAAGAGGAAGAGTGGGATGAGTGAGGACAACGAGGAGATCATTTCAAAAGTTCAAGTACAGGGAAGAGAAGGGTGATAGGGCTGCGAATGTGTAACAGGGATGTATGAAATGTTGCAAAGGAAGAATCAATAGAGCTTATTAACCAATCAGATATTGAGAGTGGGGAGAAGGAGAGACAAGAATCCTAGATTCAAACTAGAGTGACCAGAATTGTGGTACCAAAGGAACAGATTGGGTAAGTCCAGAAAGGGAGATAACATTTAAGGGAAGTTAAGTTTTAGGTATGCTAAAATGAAAAAGAAAGACATCTAAGTAAAAAAGAGAAAGTGCTTGGAGAAATGCATAGAGTTACAAAAGTGTAAAGTATTATATTCAAAACATGTATAAATAGTAAACCTTTATTTGTTCTGATCCAAGCATTGTTAGTATAAAACTTTTTAACACAATATTTTCTCCCAATTTTTCCAAATTTATTTTGTAGCAATAATATCATGTTGAAATGCTTGAACCCAGCAGCTTAATGTAAATTGATATTAAACTTGTTGGCTGTTTTGTCAATTTTCCATAGGCTTATTCTCAACCGAATGCCCTATTAAGAGGCTTTTATGTGTTTTCAATTCTTTCTCCATTGTTGTAAAGTGAACCTGACATTGTCTGAGTTACAATCTTTATCCTTCTGCGTGACGAATATGTCATATACTGTGATTAGTGTAATCAATCCCGTTTCAGTTCGTTGAGGAAATCAACACTTTTCCCCAAAAAGATGCAGGTGAAAACAAAAATTACATCATAAGTGATTTTAAATATTCATATTGTAGTGGGAGGCGCTCCCAAAGTCAGGCGTGCCTGAGTTCTGCCTTCTGTCCTGAGATATGGGTCTCCGGTTCCAACCACAAACCACTCCTTTCTGTACCGTTCTGCATAGCTCATGAATTCTGTACGCCTATTTTGTTATTTTTATTAAAGTTAAGTATACACATAATCTTGAGAATCAGCTAGTTCTACAAAGTTTGCAAAGACAAATGTCAGCCGCCAACCTCTTTCCTCCATAATCCCTTTCCCAGAACAGCTACTTTGAATTTGGAAAGCTGCTTCTTTGGTTATTTCCTCTATATCTCTAAGAAATAAGCTTGTAATGTTATTCTTTGTTTGTTTAGTTTTTTTTTCCAGTTTTAGATATTCTCTATTGATTTGCTAGCATAAAAGTGAGGATTAGGTATCTTGTCTCCTGCACTATTACCAAACCCACTTGCAGATACTTCTCAGCTCTCCATGCTCCTGATTGAGATTTATTGTAATTTTGATTGACTTGATGTTCAAGGTTAACATTCTTATGACTCTGTTGGCTATTCAGTGTTGAGTCATATAGTAAACTCTGATTACTGCACAACTTGTTTGCCTTCAGTTTAGAAATGTCTTAGAATATTGTTACCCTCACACTTAGGGGAAAGTTGGCTAGATGATTAATATGAGTTAGAAATCATTTTCCTTCAGAATTTTGAATGCATTGCTCCATTTTTTCCTAAATTCCTGGCTTGCTGTTGAAAACTTTCTGGTGATTCCTGTTACTTTGCATGTGATTTATTTTTTCCTCACCTCTCTGGAAAGTTATAGAATCTTCTGTTTCTTCCCTGGGTTCTGAAATATCTCTGTGATATGTCTTGGTGTGGGTCTAGTTTTGTTGTGTCGGACACTCAGTGAGCCCTTTCCCACAGGAGCCATATCCCCTGTAATTTTCAGAAATCTTAAATTATTTCATTGATGAAATAATTGTTTTCTCTGGTCTGTGTTTGATGAACTTCTCCCAGATTAGTCTTTTAACTTGCTTTTGCTTTTTGTCCTATTTTTCATGTGTTTTTCTTTTTGTTTTCTTTCTGCAAGATTTCTTCTACTTTATCTCCTAATACACCTAGTAAGTTTTCATTTCTACAACCATACTTAAATTTTTTTCTGTCAACCTTATTTTTTGGAAATTCCTTGTTTTTGTTTCATTAATTCGAAACTTCTATTATCTTCTGTAGATTAATAATGGTTAAAAATATTTTTTCCCAACCAATGACTAAATAAAAACAATATTTAGTCATTGTTTCCTTCAAGTTGCCTTTTTTTTGTTCCTACATTTTATTCTAACATTTATGTGAGGCAATATCCTTTAATAATTCTTAATTGCCTGATCATGATTAAGAGTGTTAGAATAAGAGGGTGAGTGGGAAACTCAGTTCATGGATGAGTTTCATTTGTCTGTGATGCAGGTCAGCTCTTTGTCTTGGAACCTCGATTGTCTATCTTGAACTGTTTCTTGTTGGGCTGTTTGTACACCCGGGAAAGCACTTCCAATCTCCTGTGTGGATGGATTGTAAAGAGGTGGCTGTTTGTATTCTAGAAGTCAGTTGGGAGAGGAGGCTGGGGGGAGGGCAGATTGGGGATGTCAGCATCCGGTATGCATACTCAGCTCCCCCTGTTTAGGGGATAGTTCCCCAGTCCTTGACTTGGATCCACAGGCCAAAGATTTCCCAGTTTCTCTGACCAGGAGAACACATTTCTGGTCATCTGCTGGGGGTGGGAAGAGGCAGTTACCCAGGTGTGTAGGGAGAACCAAGGCATTGAGGAATCTAAGTACATCTTCCAACCAATTCTGTTTACCATCTCCTGTTACCCTCCTCTTCCAGGGTACTTGGTGTTTTCAATACCTGGGATTTGGGCCAACCATGGCAGTGGAAATTAGATTTATTCTCAGCTGTCCCCGCTGCTGACTTAGGGTGTGGCTTTTTTCAGGTCTGCCAACTTAATTTCTACTTGACCATCTACTTGCCTGCTTCAAAAATGTTGTTGTTGTCATACCTTCCTGTAGTCTTATGCCTTAAAACAAATCTCTTTGGCATAGTTTCAGGGGGATTTGGAAGAAGGAAGATTAGACAGTATTTTCAATCTCCATCTTTACCTGGAAGTCACTGCAGTTGAGTTTTTGTCTATACAGACTTTGGAGTATTTAGCATGTTATACACGTACAGTGATTTATGGGCCTTTTGACATTTCTGATAGTATTTTATAAAAATCTGTGATCACACTGACCAGTCTTAACACAGTTATTGTAGTAACCCAATGGTTTGCAAACTTGAATAATGTTCTAATTCTATTTAAGCAAAAAATAGAATCTATAGACTCTGGCACTGTTACATTATTTTTACATTACTAAAATGTTTACAAAATAATTATAGACTATACATATAGCTCTTATACATTTATTTAAGCAAAGTAAAAAACTAACGTATAACAAAATCATATATTTCATTCAAATTACCGGTTAACAACATAAATTTAATGTGACAGATGCTATTTTAATGCAACTAAATTGCTACTCTAAATATCAGTGTGGCATTAAGGCTGTGTCACAGGTTCTGTGAAGTCCACTACCCACATGCTACCATGTGTTGCATGAGAAACGAATTCACCCATCTCTCTGAATTTGAAATACAAGGGACCTTTATTTAGGTAGGAAGGTTTGTTATCACATGGGCATCATGTATCAAGAATGCATCTTCAACCTACTGGCCCTGATTTGTCCAACGAATAAAACAAGCCTTCATGATGCCAAGAGGATCACAGATGCAAATGAGAATCTGTCCTCGTTCTCCGAGGAAAGCTCTGGCTGTGCACGGGAGTTGACTGGTGACCGTTGTAGGCCCTTAGATCTCTGGGACACCTAGTTGGCAGAGGTGACTGCTATGTCTAAGCAGGAGCACAGTGTGTACCTGCGGAGAGTTACAGAAATAAAAAACCATCTTCCTCTCATGTTATTTTGCAAATAGCAGATACTGAATAAAGGTGCTTACAGGAGGAAGGGTACATTTGATGTTGTGACATGATTTCATTGTAATGCAGGGAGCCACTCGTTTGAGGTCTGTAATGACCGTACACCCAAAAGCAGTCCATCCTAATTTTGTAAACCAAAATAGTTCATCAAAATATCAGTAGTTAAAGTTATACAAATACCAATAAACTGCCCAAATATGTTACGCTTTCACTGTGGCTGGATCTTTGGGCTCTTCCTCAGGTCCATGTAGTCAGCAAGAGATGCAGGGCAGAGGCGTGACAACTAGTGTCCTTTAAAGCCATTCATCTGTTAAGACTTAACTCAGGTGTCACTTCTTGATACTCACCCCCCCCCCCCATTGTGCTTGTTGTCCTCGTATTGGGTTATGTGTTCCTCTTCTGGCTCATGTTACGTCTTGGTGATACTGATTTAGCCATATTAATTTATAATTGTCTATTTGAGTGTTGGTTTCTCTCAGTAGACAATGAACTTTTTGAAGATAGCCACTGTGGCATACTTTATATTATTCTATAATATTATATGTGCTATGTGTTACTATAGATTGTTATTTCCTTATATTGTTTTTATATATTATTACTTATTATAATTATTATTATTATTATTATGGGAATTCCAGGAATGTTTTCAATAAACTAACAAATGAAAATGATCACAAAATAGCAGATCTTTTTTTAAAATTAAATTTATTGGGCTGATGTTGGTTAATAAGATTGTATATGTTTCAAGTGTACATCCATATGTTGCATTGTGTACCCACCGCCAAGGTCAAGTCATCTTCTGTCAACATGTATTTGGCTACCTTGACCCTTTACAAGCCCCCCACCCTTTTCCCTCTGGTAACCACCATCTTGGTCTCTGTGTCTAGCAGTTTGAGTTTTATATCCCACATATGAGTGAAATTATATGGTTCTTAGCTTTTTCTGACTGACTTATTTTGCTTAGCATAATATTCTCAAGGCCCATCCATGTTGTCACAAATAGCAGTATTTTATCTTCTGTTATGGTTCATTAATATTCGATTGTATATATGCACCACATCTACTTTATCCAATCATCCATCAAAGGACACTTCTGTTGTTTCCATGTCTTGGCTACCATGAATGGTGCTGCAATGAGGACAGAGGTGCACATATCTTTGCAAATAAATGTTTTCAAGTTTTTTGGGGGTAGATACACAGAGGAGAGGTTTGCCGAGTCATATGCTAACTCTATTCTTAATTTTTTGAGGAACCCCCATACTGTTTTCCATAGTGGCTGTACCAGTTTACACTCCCACGAGCACAGAATGAGAGTTCCATTTTCTCCACTACCTCTCTAATACTTATTACTTGTCTTCTTGATAATAGCCATTCTAATAGGCGTGAGGTGGTATCTCATTATAGTTTTAATTTGCGTTTCCCTAACAGCTAGTGAAGTTGAGCATCTTTTCATATATTTTTTAGGGAGAAGTGTCTGTTCAGGTCCTCTGCCTGGTTTTTAATTGGATTGTTTGGTGTTGAGTGGTATGAGTTCTTTCTATGTTTAGGATATAAACCTCTTGTCAGAACTGTTTACAATATCATCTCCCATTCGGTTGGCTGCCTTTTTGTTTTGTTGGCAGTTTCTTTTGCTATGCAAAAACGTTTTAGTTTAGTACACTCTCATCCACTTATTTTTTTTGCCTTTACTTACTTGGCCTTTAGGATAAAATTCATAAATTTTTTTCTAAGTCCAAGATCCATGAGTCTAGTATCTATGTTTTTTCTATGTAGTTTATTGTTTCAGATCTTATATTTAGGTCTTTGACTAATTTTTAAATTAATTTCTATACATGGGGAAAATTGTAGTCTAGTTTCATTCTTTTGCATGTGGCTTTCCAATTTTCCCAGCACCATTTATTGAAGAGGGTTTCTTTTTTTCATTGTGTGTTTTTGGCTTCTTTGTCAAAAAATTATTCAAATTGGGCTCTCAATTCTGTTCCTTTGGTCTGTGTATCTGTTTTTATGCCAATACCATGCTGTTTTAATTATTGTTGCTCTGTGGTATAATTTAAAGTCAGGTAGTATGATACCTCTGGCTTCATTCTTGTTTTTTTTTTTTTCAGGATTATTCTATTTGGGGTCTTTTGTGGTTCCAGACAACTCTGATGATTTTTTTGTTCTATTTATTTAAAAAATGACATTGGGATTTTAATGGAGATTGCAGTAAATACAGATTTACTGCAGATTTGTTGCTTTGGGTAATATGGTCATTTTAACTATGTTGATTGTTCCAATCCATTAACAGAACATTTTTCCACTTCACTGTGTCTTTTTCAATCTCTTTTAATTATACTTTGTAATTTTCAATATACAGGTCTTTCACATCCTTTGTTAAACTTATTCCTAGGTATTGTTATTTTTGTTGTAATTGCAAAGGGAACTCTTTTTTTATTTCTGAAATTTTATTGTTACTATATAGAAGCCTGGCAAAAATAACAGGAAAAAAAGAGAAGTACAGACCAATATCTCTGATGAATAGAAATGCAAAGCTCCTAAACAAAATACTAGCAAATTGAATACAACAATACATTAAAAAATTATACATCATGATCAAGTATGGTTCATTCTAGGAGTACAAAGATGGTTCAACATATGCAAATCAATCAATATAGTGCAGTGCATTAACCAAACAAATGATAAAAATAATATGATCTTATCAATAGATGTAGAAAAAGCATTTGATAAGATACAATATCCATTTATGATGAAAATACTCAATAAAATGGGTATGAAAAGGAAAGTACCTCAACATAATAAAGGCCATATAAGGCAAACCCTCACCTAATATACTCAATGGTGAAAACTGAAAGCTTTTCTTGTAAAATCAGGAACAAGACAAAGATGTCCATTCTCACTGCTCTTATTCAGCCTAGTTCTGGAAGTCCTAGCCAGAGCAATCAGGCAAGAGAAAGAAATAAAAAGCATCCAACTTGGGAATGAGGAAGTAAAAGTGTCATTTGTGCAGATGACATGAGTCTATATATAAAAAATTCTATATATGTAATAAAATTCCATAGTATACACGTACCACATCTTCTTTACCCAATCACCTATTGATAGACACAGGCTTGCTTCAGTATCTTGGTTACTGCATATGAAGTGTCCTTTTTTTGGTCACTCGTTATAGCCTTTGTTTTAAAGTATGTTTTGTCTGATGTAAGTATTGCTACAACAGCTTTTTTCAAATTTTCATTTGCATGAAATACCTTTTTCTATCCCTGTACTTTTAGTTTGTGTATGTCTTTCAATCTAAAATGGGTCAACATGGATGAGTCTTGTTTTCTTATTCATTCAGTAACCTATGTCTTTTCATTGGATAATTTACTCCATTTACATTTAAAGTAATTATTGATAGGTATATAGTTATCGCCATTTTATTACTAATATTTTTTTTATCTTTTTCCTTCTTCTTAAAGAAGTCCCTTTGATGTTTCCTGTAATACTGGTTTGGTGGTAATGAAAACTCCTTTAACATTTTCTTTTCTGGGAAACTTTTTATTTCTCTTTTGATTCTAAATGATAGCCTGGCTGGGTAGAGTGATCTTGGTGGTAGGTCCTTGCTATTTGTTGTTTTGAACCAATCCTTTCTGGCCTTCAAAGTTTCTGTTGCAAAATCTGCTGATAGTCTTATGGGCGCTCCCTTGTGCATGACTAAAAGTCTCCACTTTTTCTACCAGTCTTGATGGGCCTTCTTTTTAATATCCGTAAAGGAGTTCTGTTCCGATAGTTTTCAGGTATTTCTCTAAGGCAGTTGTTCTATAATTTAGTTGTAATATTGATCTGGTTATGGGCAGAGGGAAGCATAGAGTTAACCTAAGCCCCCATCTAGACTGGAAGTCCACTCTCTGGTGATTCTTTAGCTCACCACATTGTGAGAAGCCCTCCCTTCGTGCTAATTATTCTCTTAAAATTTCATGCATCATCACCATTTCTTTAATTGTATCAGAAAGAATTTTATTATGTCTATCTTCAACTTACATAATAGGTTAGCTGCTTGAAGAATTCAGCAACAATTTCAGCAAATATTCTAGGATATATATTAGATGTAAACCATAGATCAATACTTTCTAGACCTGAAACAGATAAGAAAAGGTAAATACTCTACCTTTTGTCTCTTTCTTAAATGCTTCCATGTAGGACATTATTCATGGTCAACACCAAGGTAAAACTGAAGGAGTGTCTTGCTTTTTATACATTGTGTTTCTATTGTTTATAGAGAAACAACATTTGTGTCCTCTTGCACAAAGTATAGTAGAGAAAGTTTTCTTTTTGGCTCTTATATTAGAATGCTGTGCCCTATATGTGAACAATATCTATGCAGAATATGTCTCTCTATATATTATATATACATACCTATGCATATATCTTTATATATGAATCTACATATACACTACTTACATAATAACATTTTCTCCTGTGTCAGGGACTTTATCCCAATGACAGTAGTTCAATTTTCTTAAATTTCCACTGCTGTGTAGTGCCTGTGGGGTTAAATGGTAGACCTGGCCCACATTCCTGTCACTTGCTCCAAATGTTCTAAGCTGGTCTTGGGAGCGGGCAAACCCCATGGAGCACTGTAAGTACAAGCCCCTGCTCCTGCCGTGTGAACTGCAGGTGGGACGTTGGCCGCAGAGGGTCTGTCTCGTTTTCCTCCCAGCTGGACTCTCAGGCTTCCAGGGAAGGTCACACTGTCTTCCCTATGGAAAGGTAGTCCTCTGTGGTCCACATCTTTCACTAAATGTGACTCCCCGCTGACTAAGGAAACAGGGAGCTTGGGGCCTCTTGGTCATCTCATCGACAGGCTGTTCTGTGTTCCCTCTTGCCCGTGGCCTACAAAGAATATCGGTCTGTGTGTATGCATGAGGGGAGAAGGGCTAGAAACAGACCGAGTGTTGGTCCCAGGTGACACACCAGAAGTCACTGCAGCTGGAGTCCCTGGCAGGAAGGTGGCTGTGGCTGTTGTCCCTTATCACCCTTTCCTTACAGCCTGTGGGGAAACGAAACTAAACATTCCCTCAGAACTTAAAAACTCAGAAATTCTAGGTCCCCAAATGATTGGGATTTTCAAAAATGTTGATTAAATAATATTTGTGTAGCACTTTGCAATTCGCAAAGTGCTTTTCACTTACATAATTTTAAGTAACATAATCCTCAAACACTTCAATGTGGTTTTATTTCAAAGGAGGAAATCGGAGTTTCTGTCAGCTCAACAAGATAACGGTGCCCAATGAGAGCTTTAAGGGTCTGTAGAATTATTAGTTCAAGAAACTTCGTTCTCCATTAATGCAGCCAGTTTCAAGTAGCACTTGATCTGTCATTTTCTTATGATACTCACTGCTGATCCTGCATTTCCTTGTTTACATGCGTTATCTCACTAGATTTGAAGTTCTATAAGGTAAAGTTTCTATGGATTTATACTTGCATCATTCACAGTGCCAGGGGAACTGGCAGACCTCAAATGGGCACTTATTGAATGAATGAATGAAATTAAATGAATAAATCACAACCATTTTAAAGCAATCTGGATTTTAATTGGATCATACTTGGATTATATGAAGAAAAACCCTCCAGAAAGGAAGCTAAACTAGAGAGCCTTTAAAAAAAGACCGTTTTTCAGGACCTCCCACTGTTCCACAGCATTTAGGGACTGGGGAAGCTTTCACTTTATATCCAATAAAAGGCTAGTGAATTCTTTCTGAAAAAATTGTTTGAAGGTCCAGGTGTTTTATCTTTACTAACTTATAAATTGTTAGCTTTCAAATACTAAACCACCAAGAAGTCAGGGCTTGCCTGTCAATCACCCTTTCCTCTTTGTTTATACCAACTAGCAACTTGATTTTTTTCTTTCCCCTCCCAAGCATGATGATCAAGTAAAAGGATCACAGAAATGCATGGGAATGAAATATGTAAATAAGAAAAATGCGGACACAAAACAAACTCCTTTCTTCCCAGATACTTTTTAACCAACTGCTCAGCATTGAGACAAGCTCTGTAAAAGATGTATATTTGTGGGTGTGTACATTGGAAAAAGAGGAAAATAAGGCCAGTGCAAACACTATTTGTAGGTACGAAAAAATATAAAACGAAATTTCAAGTTTGCCTTAATATTAAAAACGACACTAAGAAAACTGTATAAAATAAATATACCCATGGACTAGGACCAAAAATCAGCAACGTCAGCAAACTGAGATGGGGTGAGTGGAGGTGCGAATGGAAATCTATCTCTAAAGGAGAGAAAAAAAATCACCCGAACTACCCACTTTGGCTGGGGTGGGGGCGTGACTCACATTTTTCGGGTAAACTGAATAAAGCGGATTGTGTTTGTGCGAGGCATCCATTCTGGCTCCCGACTCCGGGAGCCACGGGGGCGCGCAGTTCTAGGCCGGCTAAGCGCAGAACCGGCCGCCGCGGGCCGGGAGGGCGCACAGGGCGGGCGCTGATTGACCGGGCGCATAGTCAGGTGACTCTGGGCGCCACGTTCCCCGCGCCCAGCCGGCGGTGGCCGCCTGGGCCGGGCCGGGGCCGGGGCCGGGGCCAAACGGGGAGGCGAGAGAGGCTGATCTCCCGAAACTAAGTTGCTGGGCTGGTGGCTGCTAGGCGCGGGTAGAGACGGGGAGCGGGAGCTCTGGAGCGGCGCGGGCCAGCGGGCCGGACCTGCTTGGCCTCCACCTCCTCGGAGAGCCGCCCCTGGGCGCCGGGCCGCAAGCCCGTCCCCAGGGGGGCGCCTCGGAGCTGTCCTGCGCCCCACCCACCCTCAGCCTCCAGTGCTGCGCTCCAACAAAGGGGCAGGCCCGCGGCGGGGAGCGGGAGGAGGAGGAGCCGGAGGATCCAGCGGCTCGCGCACGAAGTTGTGGAGTCGCCTTGCCTCGGAGGCGGAGAGCGGGCGGCCGCTGCCTGCCGGGGGCTTTCTCCCGCCGCGGGGCGAGGAGGAGCCTCCCGCTCCCGAAGCCGATTGGGGAGTCACCTGGAGCGGTGCCCCACTTCTTTAGGGTCATTTCTGCAGACGGAAAACTCTCTGGTGTTTGGCAAACTTGGTGCCTGCGCGCCTGTTTCAGGTTTGCACTTGGACTGTTTTGTTTCTGGCGGAACTATCGGGCAGGAAGATTGCACAAGTCAGGGACATTTTTCATGGGGTGTCAAAACTCCTTTTTCCTTTCAGACCTCGTCTAGGTCTCTACATTTTATTTTTTAAAAAAACGTTGCACCGCAAAACTCACGCTAGCACACTCCCCCCGCGATTACTACGACCCAAACACATCCCGACAAGCCCCTGGCCCGCTGGGGACGCGGCGGCGGCTGGCTGGCGAGGCGGGCCCGCGGGTCAACGGGAGCAGGTAAGTCCAGGCATTACGGAAGCACCGGGCTGAGTACTGGGACCACAGCCCCGGGGAAACGGGGCGTGGGCTGCGGGGAGGACTGACTTCTCTGAGGCTCTTGAGCCCAGCTTCAGCGTCCGGAGCTCCTTTTCAAGACTGAGGCTAAGATGTAACCAACTTTTGCATCCACTTGCCTTGGAACCGGACTTCTGCTACCCCGCGGAGAGACAGACAGAGAATGACAGAAACTTGGAATGAGGAGGCGGTCCTTGGGACCGGTAGAGTCGCGAAAGATCCAACAGGTTCGGGGCTGCCCCTTGGCTTCCCCGATCCTGCTACTCGCCAGGGTGTGAGGGTCGCGCATCTGTGCCTTGCGCGGTGAGGGGCGCTGGGCCAGTGATCTCCAAGAGGGGACGTGGCCTCCCAAGAGGGCCTGTCACACACGCCCCAGCCCAGGAAGGCGGGGCCCCGGAGGTGTCCGCTAGGAGAGGGTGGGGAGAGGGTGGCTGTGGTCGGCGGGCAGGGGAGCAGTTCCCAGCCGTCCGCCTGGCAGGAAACGTGTTCGACCTCCGGGCCGTTGCTGTTCTCGCGGGTGGGGCTCCGGAGAGGGGACCGGGCGCCCGGTCGGTGCGCGGTCCGGTGCAGTCGTTTCTTCTGGTTTTCCGGACTCTTGGCATCTCTTGTTGCAACTGGTAAGATAATTCATGACCACCCTTGGCCCCGGAGGTGGGGCTCCGGTGGTCCAAGGCCACCTACAAAACCAACAAAGCACTAATTTTAGGCTGTGCAACTTTTAGAAGGCACGCTGTTAAAAGAGAATTTCCCCCCAAGGTCCGGCAAGGGACTTACTTGCTCTAGGGAAGAAGAAAACGTGCCCGACTTCCAAAAGCCAGGGGACCCGCAATTTATTTTACATTAAACTGGAGAGCCTGGGGTCTAACATGGGTCTAACGACTCCGCTTTCTGGGATACCGCGGGGAGAGCTTCCTCTTTCTCAGCCATCGGGTCACCTGGGTCACAGGCCTCGCGGGTCAGTTTCCCTGGAGGCTCTTGGGAGGGTCGGTGCCACGGTTGCTGCGGCCCAAGCGCACTGAGTTCAAGGAAGCCCCGAGCCTTCGAGTCAGGGCCGGAGCTCACAGCCTCGGACCCGCGACAGCAGCCGCATCCATTGCTCAGTCGCTACTACGGGCCTCTGGAAGCCGGATTGGCCCATCCAGATTGGCCCATGCGGGCCGGCTGCTGGTGGGCGTGGGGGACGCTGGACGCAGATAGCGCTGCGGGCCAGGCGGGAGCTGGAGGAATGCGAAGCTCCTGGGCGCTTCAGCCTCCAGAGTTCCAGCCTTGGCGAGGGCCAAGGTTTACAGTCGTTCAGCAACCCCCTCTGCCCGTATTTATAGGGCCGATGAGACTCCTCTTTAACTCTCCTTTGGGTGTTTACATACAATTTATTGCCCCTGTAAACAGCATTAATAACTGTAGTAGTAACCGTCCCTTGGAGGACTTCCCACAGCGAATGGCAGTTCTTGGCACTGGGAGGTGTCTTTTACTATGTATCAAGCAGAGGGCTAAACGCTTGCCCCTTTGGCTTCCCTTTCAAGTATCTCTAGCTAGGGTTTTGGTCCCCATTGTAAATGAATAAATAGTTTTTGCCCGAGGATCAACATCACATTTCCATCAGAATTGTACACTGTTGCATATATTTGCATTGTGTAATTCTCATATTATTTTAAAATTAAAACTTTCACTTTCCCTTTAAAGCCATCCCCCTTCCTTGCAGCCCAGATTGGTTTATTGTTGCACACTCGTGTCTTCAGGTCCATATGACAGCCAGAAGTGTTCCAAAGAAAATGTTGGTGGACCTAGAGTTGAGTGTGTTGGTTTCAGTGAGAAGATCTGGCTAACCTTTGCAGAACACCCTTATCAGGGCCCGGAAACAAAGCAGTGGTAACAGTAAATAACAACTTTAAAGGGTTTAAAGCAACACCCCATTCATTTATTCCTTTCCTTTAACTAGTTGTGTGTGGAAGATGGACTTTCCTTCACTTCATAGATGTGAAATGCACATAGTGATGAAACTTTGAGTCTGCCTCCTGGCAACCGAATGCAAATTGCTGCTGCACTTATCGATTTAGAAGGAGGTGTCTTTTTTTGCCATATGTTACTCAACCTGGAGTCCCCTGCCATCCGTGGCAGCAAGTGGCAGTTGGTGGCTATCACTGTTTCTCCCTCCTTCCCATTCTTCTCTTGTCCTTTGACCCCCCCTTTCTGCTGCATCTTTGTAGTGTGTGAGGGATTTTGATTACCAGGAAGAGAAAATTTGAGAATTTGTCTTAAGGAGAGTGGCAAAATAAAATACTGGAGAATGAGGAAATATTAATGTGCAAATGGAATAAAGTCCCGCGTAAGCAGTTTACTTTTTCATGGAGTTAGATAGGTTTCTGGGAAGCACTGAAGCTAAGACCAGTTATGGAAAGCGTTGGAAAGATCTCTCAAAGGGAATAGTCTGTTGCTTTCCAGTAAAGAGAATTTTGTTGGGCAAACCTGATTTTCCATCATAAAATTTTATACGCATTCCTCTAAACAAAGTTTTCGGTTTTAAATATAATAAAATACACTTAAGAATTCAGCAAATCTTTTACAGGTATGGACCCCCCAAAAGGAACTTAATCACATATTAATCCTGAAAGTCTTAACAGTAGTAGAGTAATATCAAAAGTAAAGAGAGTTTTTTTATACTCATAAAGTTTGGCAGACTGGTGATCCACAATCCACATATTCCTTCCTCTGGGGGAGTAAAGTGTTCCCTCCGCTCTAGCAATCCACCGCAGTTCTCATCTGTCTCAAACTCTTTCACATGAACCTTTCTTCTAAGGTAATTTTGACCTCTTTATTATTATAACACATGCTTTTCGACTGATCAGGATAAAAATATGATAATTGTTATATGTTACATATATTTATATTATAAAATAATATATGGTGCTTCCTTGAATATTCTATATCATCAAATAATATGTAAAATACTGAATTACATAAATATACAAAATGAAATATAAAATAATAATACCATGTGATATGTCCTTGAATTAAAGAATTGAGTTGTCTAATCCTAGCTAGCAGTAAACTCTGGTTCTGATATATGTTGTAACATGTAAATTAATGTCCATTATTCACAGATTAGTATTTGGATGTGTTGACCATTATATTCCCAATTAAATGGTTTGCTTATTTAATTGGCATTTGGGGTCTGCTCTAGGGGCTCTTAGGACAGAGCCATGTTCCTGATTGAATTCTGATTCTGTCTGGGTTTGGGGGGCATTGTGTTCCAGAAAGTATCAGGGCAAAGCAGCACTCTGACATTCTTAAAGAAAAGGCGGTATTGCTGGATAGAATCCTCAATTCTTTAAATTCTACAAGTGCTTCTGACTAACCAATTACTAAAGATGAAAATTATTTTGTTGGGTGATATCTACACTCAGCAGAATTAATATGATGCACCTTCTAAAATAGAATCTGTGTCAATGATATAGCGTTCACCGTTCAGATTTATCTCTAGTTCAGACCATTCCTGAGATCAGGACCTGTATATCCAACTGCCTTTTGTTATTTCCACTTACATATTTCAGAGGCACCTTGAACTCAGTGAATACAGACTGCGTTTGTTGCTTCTTCAGTCAGAAGCGTATCGATACTCCAGAGCTCCCCAGCTCAGTGCATGACTCGCCCTCTACTCAGCTGCCCAAGATAAAACTGGGCAGTCATTTTATACCTTCATACCCTGAACCTCTCATAGCCAACCAGTCCCCAAATCCCATGTGCCTTCCTTATTTAATATCTAAATATCCCACATATCCACCCATTTCTTTCCATCTGCCCTTGTTTAGGCCCCAGTCACTTCCTGCCTATGTACCTTTACACTAGAGAGAATAGAAGACTAAGCACCCGTATGCTCTTTAGTTACATTTCTCACTTACCATTTTCCCATAGTTGTTTCATATGTCTTTCTCTGTATATACAAGTGCGTGTATTGGTACACATACATGCATACACAGATATAGAGGGACAGACATAGATAGACAGCTCTATGGTGCTCTGTTTGAACTTCAGTTGAAGATATTATAAGACTTCATTGCCAAATATTTTATTGTGTGTCTTCTACAATCAAAGACATTTCCTTGCATAAGGACAAAGCCATTGTTAACCACTATTAAAGAGGTTTAGTACTGATCTAATGATACGGTCTAATATACAGCCCAAGTTTAGATTTTTCAAATTATCCCAAAATGTGTATTTTGAAAAATTCTGAATTCAGTCAAAGATTACCTAATTAAATTCTGCTCATCCTTGAAAACTTGGCTCAAATGTCACTTCCCGAAAGCCTCTCTAACTGCCCAGGGCAGGTTACGCGCCCCTGCTATGTGACGATGTTACTCTGCTGCTCTGTGTGTTTGTAGCGGATCTGAAGCAATTCATCGTGTGCTTAATTGCTTAGTGTCTGTAAACTTCATGATGGCAGAGGCTGTGCCTCTTTTTCATAGTCGTATCCCCACTGCCCATATCAGTACCTCACACATAGTAGGCGCTGAATAAATGGTTGCTGTATATGACTATATATATTAAACAAAATATGTATTGTGTATTTGTTCAAGTCAGTACTTTCTCTTTTCTCTTTAGGTATTGATGTCTTAAAAAAACAAAGAGGATTTTGTCAAGTGTTGGGATTTTATTGAAAGTCAGCGGAGATGGCCAAGTATGGAGAACACGAGGCCAGGCCTGATGATGGGCAGAACGAATTCAGTGACATCATTAAGTCCAGATCTGGTAGGTGATGGAAGCCTAAGAAAGTGAAGGATTTTTATGCATAAACTTCTTAAAAGACATACTTTTTTTTTTTTTTTTGGCTTGTATTGCACTGTTCTTGTGAGGCAAAGCTTTTGTGAGAAACATAATTCTGAAAAAGGAATATTGTAAGAGGTGACATATGTCTCTGAGTGTCCTCTGGTAATTTCTCAACCCAGTTGAATCTCATCATACGTTGACTGGCATTGTGACATTGTGGCCTGTGTTCGTCCATCAGGCTGTCCCCTTTAAACACAAAAAATACCACCGAGCATTTTTTCCCTTTTTAGCCTGTTTTATGAAGTTGAAGGGATTGTATGCTTAAAGTAGGCAGTCCCATTGTTTCTGGCAGGATGGATCTTCTAAAGTTTCATGTCAATGACTGATTTCTTACCCCGATTCCTTCTGGCGGCCAGGGCAAGGCCAACAGGTGTCCTGCCTTTTGTTTTCATTTTTAAAACTTCTTATGAACCTTCTCAAGGGACATCTTCCCCCTAGGCAGTCTAGTAAACTAGACTAGGTAATAAACTAGACTAAGAGAGATGAACGGTCTTCACATGAACATTTAAATTGGGGAGCTAAGGTAACACCCCCGCCCCCCCAAGTCTTGTTATATAACCGAGTGCTTTCCCCCCCCCCCCGTCTGTTCAGATGAAAGACCTGGGGAGTGTTTTAAAGATGCAGATGCACTGGCTCCTCTCCAGACCCACTGAATAAAAATTTCTGTATTTTTAAAAAATTTCAAATAAGAGTTTGAGACAGGCTCTAAGGGGAGATATTTTTGAGCAGGCTGGGCTTTTCTGAGCTTTGAAAATTACACAGAACTTCACTCTGGGTGTGAACACTATACTTAAGTAACTTTGAGAGTTACTCTCAGGTATAAAATTACAACCAGTGTCACTTTAAAATAATTTAAAAAAACACATTATGTTAGGAGCTTATTTCTTATTATATGGAACTGTAGAAATGTTCACTGAAAATAAGCTCTAAATTAGTAGCACCCACATTTCTTTTTATGATACGGATACTAGTTGATTGGTAAAGAGGGAGGGAAACGTCGATTGGCTGCTGCTTGCACACCCCCAGCTGGGGACCTAGTCAGTGACCCAGGTGTGTGCCCTGGTCAGGAACTGAACCGGCGACCTTTTGGTTCACAGGCCTGCGCTCAATCCACTGAGCCACACCAGCCAGGGCTAAAATTCTTTTTGTTTTAAATGGTTTAATAATATAAAGTACTAGGTAGATATAAGGGATTATGGGTATCTTTTTAAGAGGATAAAATGTGTGTCCAGAACTTTGTAAATGTAAAAGTAGGGAAAAGAAAGTGAGAGGATGTGGCACATTCATGCTGGGGATGTGCTATAAATTGAGAGGGGTGTGGTCTTAAATAGTGTCCGAGCGCACTTCTGTTACAGTGAGACCTTTGATATTTAGAACTCTGCACTTTAACCACATCCATAAAAAGTAGTTATGTAAGGGTAGAAATAGCAAGTATCTGTGATGAGTGCATATGACTTCCAAAGTATTCTTTAAATAAAAAACTACCATTTCAAAAGACAACTCTCAGATACTATTGTGGGCCAGTGGGCAGAAGTTATCACGTGTTTTTTAACACATGTGTATCACATGACCCGTTAACTCCATTTTCACAGTTGTTTCCTAGAACACATAGAAAGGTACAAGCAAGAAGAAGTTGATCACAGCATTTTTATAATAGAAAAAATTGGAAACACCGCAAAAATCCAATACTGAGGACTGGCTAAGTCATAATTTTCCAAAGTAATTTGAAAGGGGCACAAGTTCTGATGTATAATTTAAAAAGGATCTTGTGAACAAGTGATTTTAGGAAATAGTTGTCGACTTACTCTGTTCATTTGGTGTAGAGCATCTGAACATATCGTGCAGAGTCTCAAAGGAGTTAATTACATTAGGGGATCATCACAAAGTAGCAGATTACACATTCTTAAAAATGTTACTGATATGTATCATGTATAAGCACAGAAATATGTTCTTGACATTAAGTGAATATGTGCAATATGAATTCAGTTATGTGAAAGTTATGCTTTCTAACAGTTTAGCAGATTGTGCACTAAAATGTCAATGGTGGTTATTTTGGCATTTTGGGATTATTACTTTTCTCTTTTTTGCTCTTATGTATTTTCTAAAGTTGTTCAATGGGTCTGTAATACTTAGTTTTTATTTTTAAGGACTCTCAAATTGCTTAGAGTGTTTTAATGCCAAGGCTATGACTGTTGCATTTTTTCTTGATGGCACCTACTTCAAAACACATTGAAAAGTTAGCTGTCGCATAGCTGAGATATGAATCACATTCTTTTGGCTGGATTATGTTGCAAAAGCCAGTAGATAAATTTGGATTTGAAAGGGCCTGTTCGTACCAATTCTGCTTTTTGGAAGACACAGTTTTGCTTCTTTTAAGGTAAATATTAGTATAGTGGTAATGTCTTGTGGTACGCCAAAATGTACAGGTTGGAAAGGGATTCTTTTAGTTCAGATTAAGTCAAAGGAATCATCTACATATAATGCATATTTTTAAAGATCCTTCTTGGACATGTTCTATGCCTAAGTTGTTGCTTTTTCATTATTTGAAAGAAATGTTTTCCTGTAGGAGAATTTTGATTCTAGCATGCTCTTCTATGTTTCTTTCTTTTGAGGATTGGCTATAGGGGAGGGAGCGAATGTTAGGGTGGAGAAAATACTAATGTTGAGAGTAAATTGATTAATCTCCTGGTTTATGAAGATTCTTCCCTCTTCCCTCCTCCCCTAACCATTAAATTTGGAAGGCTAAAAACCTGGCATAATAAAAATAATTGTGCATTTTACTTTAAGTTATTGGGATTATTTATATTGCCCTCATTCGGTGTTTCTTGACTTTGTGATGTATATGGGGTTTTAATTTTTTATGTGATTTCTACCTTCTTAATAGAAATAGGAAATTATCAAGGAGAGGTGATGAAAGTTTCATGCATGTATAACACTACACATTTCTTTATGGTTGTAGCATATTTACCTTGAATTTGAGTGAACTTTAGAAAAGAACTTGAAAAAGTATGAACTTTAATGATTAAGAGCTTGGGATAGGTAAAAGATCTTTCTTTCCCTAACTTAAACACTTCAGTGAGTTCGTCATCAGTGACTTCATGTTTGACAGCCTGAATTAGTGGGCTTGGGAAAGCTTAACAAGTTAGTAAATATTTTGAGAGAGTAGGTCAAGATATACAGATGTTTGTTTGTTTTTTTAAAGAGAAGCATATTGCCAGTGGAGTCTGTGATGTGTACATTTCTGCTTGGAACATTTTAAACATGAAATAATAAAACCGTTTGGGGTGCGTATCAAGTCAAAGAATATGCTCATTGCTACTTCGTTCTGTTAATAGCTAACACATGTGAGAGCTGGTAACACCGCCCAAGTCATCCTTTTCTGTTGTTCTCGGTTCTGTTGTTAAGTTTTAAGCTGGAGCCCCCCTCCCGAGGGTGGACCTCAGGTCTAAAGACAGTGTGTGAACTGGCTGCTGTGGGAATTTGGATAATCTGGGGATTCAATCATGGACTCTCAAATGGGAGAGGGCCATTTGTGGAATGAGTTAGTCAGGTAAGCGCTACATTGTTGCACGATTCAGTAGGTTCTTTAAACTACTTAGGGTAGGAAGCCTGAATGTAACAATTTTACTGTTTCTTCTTTTACCATTCCTCTTCTAGTCTAATTCTGGGAAATAATTGCTGAGGAAATTTTAGAGGCCATATAACCCCATGCCTGTGAGGTGGTTGCCCAGCGTCTGTTTGCATACCTCCAGTGGTGGGATCTCACTGGTGAGGATAATGAGGGGGATCATCTAGCAATTTACGTTTATTGAGCACAGACTATAGGCAGATGCTGTGTCAAGAGTTTCATCCTCAAAGCTACTGTTTTACAGATGTCAAATGTGAGCTACGCAGAAGTAATTGACCACACTGGCCTTCTGTCCCCAAAGACCAGCTGGGCCTGGCTCAGGGCCTTTGCACATCCCTTTTATACCTGTCTCTGTCTGTTGGACTCCTTGTTATCATTTAGATTTAGACTTAAATGCCATCTCTGAGAGATCTTCCCAGACAGATCTTTAGAAAGTAGCTCTCCCACTCTTGACTGCATCACTATACGTAAGTTCCCTCTATGTTCTTATCACTCTGTGGCGCTTTTCTTGTTTTGTGTGTCTAGTAATGTCCTTCCCACTAGAATTTAATTCCAGAGGTGCAGGGACCAAGACATCCCTGAGACCAAGCACACTGCCAAACTCAGTAGGTGAGCAATGAGTGTTTATTCAATGCAAAAGACTTACAGAGCTAGAAAGTGCCAGGGCTGGGATTGGAACTCAGGTGTTCTGACTCCAGCAACCCTGCGTTTGACCTCTACGTAGTGCGGAGTCTGCTGATCACAAGGTAGTTTATTCTGTTGCTCTTGGATGATTCTCCTTCATTTTGTGCCTAAACCTATTGCTTACAGATTTTCACAGTATGTATTGGAGTTATACCTGCCTCTGCCTCTTCCATTACCTCTTCCTGCCTTGCGACCCCAGCCTGTGAGGTGGAGCTTCCCTGGGACCTTGGCGGCATCATAGCCCTGCCAAGGGAGGGCCAAAGTGTTGGAGGCATGACCCGCTGCTCCCAGGCCTGCCCCGGCCTGCCCCAGCTCTGGGCTTTGTCATTCTCTGTCAGGAGTTAGCAAAGGGGAAAATACTGAGGACAGGCAGTCCTCTGGGTGGAAGGTGGAGAAATTGATAATCTGTTTCTGACGTGAATCCCCTTTTCTCTTTTCTTCTGACTGTTGCTCAAGGCTTTTCACTGGCTGGTGAAAAAAGGTAGTGGATTTCAGATGCACTGCGATTTGGCAAAGTTTGAATCCTGGTCTGATGCCCAGATGGGTATCTGTGGATTAAAAGAGTTGGTAAGAGGTGGGGGTGGGGGGTGGGGAGGGAAGAAGAGAGGCCAGTGAAGTAAAAATAAAATGAATTATTTAAGATGAAATATTATACCTGGTTACATTTACAGCAAGCCTTTGAAAAAGGTGCTATATTTGCAACAAAGTAAGCTTGCTTAGCAAAATTCAGTTTTATGACAATTATGAGGAAGATTACCTTATTCGTTTATCTTCCAGAAGCCTTTCTTGTTGTTGAAGGACAGTGGCTAAGTTGTATTTAGGGAATCACTGGAGATTTTGTCTAAGAGCTTAAGGGACTGTGAAAAATAGCTGGTTTCTTTTCCCCCCTCCTGAAGCTTTACATGGCTGGAATACCTGTGCTTTGAAGGAAGGTCTTTGAACAGGTTGGGTTTTTTTCCATGAGCCCTGGGGATCTGTGCTGAGGGACAGGTAACCCTGATGGAAATTTAGCTCTGACAGAGTTGGGCAGCTCTTCCCGTGATGCCTGTAAAGTCTTCTCTGTTGTTTCCTCATTGTGGTGAGATAGTGCAGTCACAGAAACGTTTTCTAGAATGTTGTGATTCTCCTGACTTGTTCCTGTGGTTGTGAAACCTTGGTAGGTGACCCATTCATGATCGGAAAACGTGAATTGCTGAGAATGTTCTAGGCAGAGGAAGTACCTTAATTATACAGACAGAATGGAAAACTCAGTTTTATTGAACCTTATTTGAGGCCAGAAGTTTGAAGTAGATGCTGATATGATCATTTTCAGGAAACGAGGGAACGTGTGAGGTTACTGAAGCGGTTGTAAATATTAGTTAAAATTTAATCAAGAACGGATACTCAGGTGGTTTCAGATGGAATGGCTAGAATTTTCTTCCCTTAAGTTGTGTCTGGAGGCAGATATATTTGCTATATTATTATTTTTGTATGTTTTAACAGTTTAATTATAAATACATTCAGTTCAGTATTTGGAATATGAGTCAGTGTGAGTTTTTAAATACATATGTATTTACTGTCAAAATGATGGCTTAGGAACTGAGAAATCTATGCTAGATCCAGCCCTTTCACTTTGCTTCTGACCCTGGATGTCCACCTCACCCGCAGGAGGCTTCCATACCACCTTCGCACAGCCAGGATACCTGATGTTTATTTACATCCCATGGGGCTTCTCTGTCAGAAACCTGTTCTCCTGGCCTTGTTCAAAGGGGACAGCTTTGTGAGTGCTCATTTGTCAGCTAAGCTTAAGGGTTGGGGTGGTCAAGCCTCACATCAGTTTTAAGAATTCCCTTTCTTTAAAAAAAATCAATTTTGTTTATCACAGCCTTTGAACTGAAAGTGTAAAGTGTGAGAATAACATTTCACAGATGAGTATTTTCAAATGAGCTTTTTTGATAGGGGGTGGTTCAATAATTTTTGCATTTAATTATGAAACAAAATTTTTTAAAGGGCAGAAAAGACACATAATTGCATTTCTGATGTAGTAAGGGCATCCAGTGAAAATATTACTTTATGTCTCTAATGTTGCACAACTTTGTAGTAAATGCAGGTACTGTAGTTGAAAACGTATTATTTGTTTAGATCTCTAATTTCATAGTGTTAATACTTGCAAGTTTCTTTTGTTCCCTTTTCTTATTAAGATTTTGGGGTGATCTTTATGTGAAGAGACTGTGTGAGTGTGGGGGGCATGACATTTTGAGGTTGATACTAATTGGTTGGTTCTCTTGCTCCTGATAGGCTGTGTGTGGATCCTATCAACATCAGTTCAGTAATCACTGCATGTATGTATGTATGTGCTTTTATTTTGAAAGTCTGGTTTTGGACTCATTCCACTAACCCAGGCTGCATATCACAACCGCCCTTCGGGATTCAAATTCAGTCATGTGAATTGGGTCCCGGCATCTGGAGTTTTAACAAGCTCCATGGGTTATGCTACTTAGTGCCATTGATTTATGGACAAAGGAGGCTGATTTAAGACTCCCAGAATGAGAGAGAGAGTGGTCTGTGCAATTTAGAGGAGCAAGGAGAGCTCTAGTCAAATATTGAAGATTATTTCTGCTTGTAAACACTTCCCTTTGTACAGTTTCAAAAGGTAACAGCTATCTTCGTATTGGACTTTTTTTTTTTCTTTGTGCCTTGTATTTTGAAGAGTTCAGGTTGTACTGAGCAAAGGTAAGACTGGGGGCAGTGGGTCAGGAGAGTGAAGACACATGTTGGTACGTTTCTGATCCTGGCCCATTGAACCAGAGGGTCATACCATACCACTCAGCACTGGAATGTGTCTTTACTGAGTTCCTGTGCATGGGTGGCCTGCTTTGTTTTCTGTGCTTGATTGATCTCTTCATCCCCACTTCCCCTGTTCCCCCAGTCACCCCCCCCTCGTTTTGAAGCCTCCTTCCTTTAAACTTCAGCATAAATGCCACCAAGCATTTTACCCTCCAATCACTGAGATAGAATCCATCTCTCCCTCCTGCTCACTCTTTATTTTTATGTTCGGCTCTCCTTGCTTGTGTATGGGCATATGTATGCTTTTCTAATTTGGCTTTCTGAGGCTAGCTGGTAGCTTAGTCTCCACAACCAGTAAGTGCCCTATAAAAGCTTACCGTGTACTTTTATGATTAAAAAAAAAATCAGACTTACTTCTATACACATGCCATATTCACTTAGCAAATGGTTGCCGTTCAGTCCTGTTGCTAGATGGTGGGTTCAGAGATGAGTAAGACATATGTTTGTTATTAAGGTACTTCCAGGTCCCTTGGGAAGAGAGGCATCAATAGACATCCCTGCACAAAAAAAAGCAGTGTGCCGTACACACACAAGGTCATGGAACACAGAAGGAGGAAGAACAGGGTCTTGCCTTGGTGGGCGTGAGGGGGCTGGTAGGAGAGGGCCCTAGGAGGAGGGAACTGGAGCAGCGCCTTGAAGGACTCTGAGGAGACAGCATTGTGGACAGAGAAGGACGGGCATTCCAGGAAAGGAACACTGCCTTTGAGTCTGCAGCTGGTAGGTATGGCCTGGGCTTTGCTGATGATTGGTGAGGTGCGGGCCAGATTTTGAAAACTCTTTTGAAGCAGGCTAAGAGGTGTGATCTTTTCTCTGTAGGGAGTCACGACCAACCGCATTTGAAGTAGGTTAATGACGGGCTCGCTCCTGTGTTTCAGAGAGACAACTTGGTTGGTAGTATGGAAGATAAATTCAGAAGGGAGCAGAGTTGCAGGGAGGCAGGGAGCAGGTTAAGAGTTGAGGAAATCACTGAGGTTAGAGATGATGGAGGCTTGGTCCAGAGCGGTAGGGGTGGAGAGAGAGACCAGGAAGCCTTTGAAAGACCCAGCAGTTAGTCACGGCACATCTCAAGCCTCACTGTGTGCTTCACCTACATGTAGAGTTTTTCAAGTCATGTTCATGTTGTCAACACTTTCAGTTATTAGCTCTTCCTCCAGAAATAATTGTTTTAACTTGACTCATTTCTTAAGATTTTAAAGATAGTTTTACTTCTTGGTGAAGGTGACTACTGCTATTTTCCTTACATTGCCTCTTGGTCAGTTTATTTAGGAAAATTTAAGTTGAATTAACTTTCAATAGCATTTGCATTTTTCTACATACATATTCTGAAAAAAGTTTATGCGCCACAGAAAACTACATTAATTAAAATGAGGGAAAATAAAGCTTTTTAATGTTTATTCAGGGCAATATAAAAGTTCTTTGAAAAGGTAGCAAAGAAAGGTAATATTCTCATATTAAAGTGAAGATAATAGTCTTCGGCAGCTAGAAGAAAATCCATGTGCAAACAGAGCCGGGAACACTATTTCAGAGGGACTTAAATTGTATAGAATGTTTCATGTGATGCTGAGAATATAATAAAATGTCATCATATATTACTGATTTCAGCTTCAGATAGGATGAGAAAATGCACACTGAAGATAAATTAAGAGCAGATGTTGAGAAACACCTCCTTCATTTAGGGAATCGTGGAGTGGTGGAAAGGTCACTGGAGTTCAGTCAATGAAGCTGGGGTGCTAAGAAATCATAATTATTCAGGTACCAGATGCTTTTTATAACATGAGGCTCTACTGTGGAGGTTTGGGGAATAGGGGGAAGAAGGGGTTGTTATTGTCATTGTTTTTCTTTTAAGTTCCATCTTTGAAATCTGTGTGTTCAATAGGCTAACTTGAAATTCTAGTGTAGAAGCCAAGTGGTTGAGAATGGTGGTTGCCTTGACCTTTAAGAAAACCTAAGGTCTCATTTGAAGTCTCTGCATTGTTGGGATGTACAGAAAATCAAAGTTTTGATTTTGCCAGTTTAATTGCCTGTATTGGCTGTGAATCTAGCTTTCTTCAAGATTCAGCTCTGTCTTAATAAGCCATGGAGATAATTAGGGAGGATTTCATTTGTCTGTATCTGTATCTATGTCTGTCTGTCTGTCTCTCTGTCTGTCTATCCATCTTATCTATGTGCACAAGACATTTTGAATGGTGTTTTATTTTCTTGCTCCTAATATGTGTCATACCCTGGGATCAGCACAGAGTGACTGAGACAGAGTTCCAGTTGTCAGTTGTCTTTCTTCTCAAGAGGGCAGTTGCACAAGTTTTTAAGTAAACAAATTTAACAAGTGGTTACCCAGTTTGAAAAGTACAACAGCACATGCTGTGTGAGCTCTTGGAAGGGGTGGCTGATGTTGAGGGGGTCTCAGGAAAGGCATCTGAAGATGGGTCTGTAATATCGGAAGAATGAATAAAAGTCAGAGCAAGGGTGGGAAGGGGGAGGGGGAAGGGCTATGGAGATGGAGGGGATCAGCGGTGCGTCAGAAGGTTGGGGGTGAGGACTGTGAGTTGATGTGGCTGACGCGGGGTGTGTGATGGGAAGGTAAGGCTGGCAAGTTAAGAGTAGACCACTTAATAGGAGTGGCCACAGCGGGGAGTTTTGACTGTGTCCCAGGGGTAACTCCGAAAGGGTTTAAAAAAAAATTCAAATGTTAAATTTAATATTATTGAAAAATAATGAAGTAATCAATATAAATAAATTTACAGGAAATGATATACCGGATAAGTGTGTGCCTGCATTTGAAATTTACCAGCTATTAATATTTTGATGTATTTGCTTTAGGTCATGTTTTAAAGAGCTAATTATGTCCACAAAGATAAATCTTAAAAACAATTTTGAGCATAAACAAAAATCAAGCTGCAGAATTTATTGAATGGGACCATATATAAAGTCCGAATACCCACAGAAATCACTGTGTAATGTTTGTGTATTCATAAATGCGCCCAAAAGCACAAAAGTGCTCAGCCGTCAGCACTTTCAGCTGCAGGGGAATGAAGTCCGGCGCTGCCCCTGACTTGCACGGCGAGTCTGCGCCGCGTGACGCCGCGTCCCTGCAGTGGCGCGCAGTGTGCCCTTTTACTGTTGTTCAGTGGCATGCTGGCAATATTTCATATTTTTCCAAACTGCAGCATTAACAAAAAACTTCCGATTTCTAGGTACTTTCCACACTACTCCCAACACACCCACACCCATGTATGCATACCCCACAACATCAACGTAATCAACATCAATTCGGGTATCACGTCACATATTTACTGTCCCTGCCCCTCTTACCCCCCACCCCCACCCCAGGGCAACTGGAGAAGGCCTTGCTGTCTTCAAGAGGTTTTAAGCAGAAGGCTGATTTGATCAGATTTGCTCTGCAGGGGGAGGGATGACTTGGATTGGGGCAGTGGGTGGGGCAAGGCTGGGGCCTGGAGGACCGCTGCATGACTGTCACATCGAAGGGGAAGTGACATTATTCACCTGAACTGAGGAGTGGTGGTCGGGGTGGCGGAGAGGGGAGAGTCGGGAGGCTTCAGGGGGCGGATACATGTGATGGGGTACCGTGGTAGGGACCTGGCTCCAGCCCCCGGCTGGTGAAGCCTTCCTTTTAAGGTTCTGGGGAAGGAGGTGGGGGAGACACATGGACATAATCTCCATCCATCCCAGGAGAGTGGGTGCCCTGATCTGGGATCGCATCCTTGAAGATGGGCAGCTGGAGTCCTGACTGTTTTCCTCAGTAATTCGTGGCACTCTTTAACATATATTCTTCACATTTCTCAAACTTTCATTCAGAACTGTGTAGTTTCTCTCTGTATTTGCTGACTGTTTCGACTGCCCTTAGGATGAGCATCTGGAGAAACTGGAATGTAAAATGGTAGATTGTGGCTGTGGAAGATGGGAACCACCCAGTGGTTTTTTATTTATTTATTTATTTTTTTTAATCTCCCAGAGTCATAGGAAGCTGACCTGCAGACGTTGTCCTAGTCGGCTGCTGGCTTGGCTTGGGGAGAGAGGGAGGGGCTGCTGAGAAATGCATGCAGCGCTCACATTATTTTTTCACACATATGTCTCTGTACATTTTCTGGGGAAAAGTACCCACAGTTTTCATCATATTTTCACAGGAGGTCTGCGATCCACCCAAGGGTTGAGTCTTATTAGGGTTGTGTCTCCCACATCATTTCCGTCTTGTCTGATGGGAACCAAATTGGCAGTCCGGTACTCTGGCATGACCTCAGGGTCCCACACTCTTGCCACGACCCAAGTTCTGAACCTCACGTTGCCTGTGTTGTCTCAGAGGCATTTGAACAAAAGACCTGGTTACTAGAATTGGTGTGGGTAGACACAAGTGTGAAGGGCATAATTTCTGATAACGTTCGACCCAGTTTTGCATATAATGAATTTTTATTTGTCGAGGAATCTTTCCCTTTTGTTGCTAAAAGTGGCAAATAATCAGACATAAATTACTAATTAACAGTCTGGTTCAGATTTTTTTTTCTCATTAATGAAACTTGGGCTTCATCAAGCTCTGGTGGAGTGGGTATCACATGCTTTACTTTTCCTAACATCAAAGGCAATTTACTTTTCAAACATTGTTGATGTTTTGCCACTTGGAAATAGGCCAGTCAGTCTCTCCCTTAGTCACAGAGTTAAGAGTAGTGGCTCTCACCTGAGGACCTGGCTCTCCGATGGCCTCCCGTGTGCCTCTGCTGACCCACCTGTCTCTTACTCCCAGAGAGGTCAGTAGAGTTCATCCCCTTGTTCCTCTTTTCCCACCTGGATCAGCCTCCCCCTCCCTTCCCTGCACCATGTCATCAAATCGTATCACTGCTACCCCTCATTGTTGAGATGCTATTCTGTCCCCTCCCACCCCCCGCCCCAAAAGCACTCTCATCTTTCAGTGATTTTAGCTCCTGGTTTACTGTCACTCTCTCTGAGAGTTACTTTTGTTGTAGTGATTTCAATGTAAGCAGAAATCATCCTTCCAACACCCCACTCTCTCAGTTTTCGAACTTCTCTTCACCAAACACATTATCATTTATGGCTGCAGCCCCTCCATAATCTAAATTTTAAGTGTCACACTTTTTTTTAATCTTGGCCCAAGGACATGCTTATTGATTTTAGAGAGAGGGGTAGGGAGGGAGAGAGAGAAAGGGAGGGGAAAACTGATGTGAGAGATAAACATCAATGTGAGAAAGCAACGTTGATTGGTTGCCTCTTGCATGGGTCTAGACTGGGGACTGAACCTGCAACCTAGGCATGTGCCCTGACTGGGAATCGAACCTGCAGCCTGTCAATTTACAGGACAGTGACTCAACCAACTGAACCACACTGGCCAGGGCAAGTGTCGCACTGTCTGCCCATCACATCTTACATGTCTAGCCCACTCCCTCTTATATCCTGACTCTAGCAGTCTCTGGCCCCAGCGGGGTCTACAGTCTATCAATCCTACGACCATTATGCTGTATCTCTCCATGTTCTCGCTTTGCTCTTTACCGAGACTCATAGCCCGTCGCAAAGCACTCGTTTGCTCCTGCCTTCAGTTCCCTTGCCTTCCTCGCTTCTCAGAGCTGTGCCAAGCCCACCCTTGGTTAACTCTAACTCTCCACTTACTCTGTGCTGGCTTCAGTGCAGAGGAACATTGCTGGAGGAAAACCCACAACCCTTGCCCCAGTGTAATTCGTGATCACAGGTGCGGCCTTAATGCTGCTTGGCAGTCGCTCTCCATTATCTTAGATGAATATTGTATACTGTCCCCTTTCTCCTGAAACATTTGTTCCTTCCTCCCCATCCTGACTTTCAGCTGATGACTTTGCCTACTCTTGTCCTTAGGAAACTGAGGGGGAATCCACAAGGTTCAACACCACATCTCCCTCTGATCAGCCCTGCCAAGGCCACCCCGCTGTGTATTGTATCCCATCCTCTCTTGCTTGCTCCAGGATGTCTCCTCTGTCTTCTGTGTGCCTACAGTTTCCCTCTTTTGTGGATGCTTTTCATCAGTATACTGATGTTATTATCTTTCTTCTAGAACATGTCGCTCCTGATCCTACCTCTCTCTCTAGTCATCACTCTATTTCTGTCTTCCACTTTATCAAAGAGTTCCTTAAGGGTTTTACTTACCCAGAGTTGGAATTCCTTTCCTTTCATTCTCTCTCAAAACCATTTTAAACAGGCATAGCCCCTATCATTCAATTAAAACAACTCTTAGCAAAATTACTAGAGATTTCCTTGTTGTTAAGTCCAGTGGTCAGTTCTCAGGGTCTTCATTTTACTTTATTTCGCAGTGGCATAAACCCAGTTGGTTATTCTCTTCTCTATGATACGCTTTTCTTGGCACCTAGGATACACCACACTCTCTGATTTCCCTTTCATTCTCCTTTGCGGATTCTTCTTCCTGATGCCATCGGAGAGCCCAGGGCCCAGTCCTCCTTATCATCCTGCAGTCCCTCTGGCATCTGCCCGGCTCCTGGTTTTAAATACCTCTGAACACTGGACTCAGATTTCTATCTCTGGCCTAGCCCTCTCCCCTGAGCCACGTACCTGTGTTTCCAACAGCCCACTTGACATCTCCACTTGTGTGTTCAGTCTGAACTCCTGACCTGCCCCCCACCGCACACCTGAACCCACAGTCTTGCCTACCTCCCTTAGAGTCAGTCTGATACTTCCAGTTGCGTAGGTCAGAAATTTTGGTGTCATCTTCGTAAGTCCTTTCTTTCTCCTTTAACCACCTCTGATCCATCAGCGAAAATGTTGGCTCTATTTTTGGGTGATTGTACAGAATCTGGTCATATTTTCCCATCTCCACTGCTACTGCCCTGGTCTAGGTCACCACCATTCTCATCTGAATTTCTCTAGTTGCCTCCTTAGGGATCTCCTGGCTTCCACCCTTGTCCCACTGAAGCAGGTCTCAACTAGCAGCAGAGTGAGCTTTTAAAATACCGAAGTGCATCATGTCACTCTAAGCTCACAATTCTGCAGTGACTCCCATTGTATTTACAGTAAAGAGTGAAGACCTTACAGTGACCTTATACAGGGCTCTGAGCAATCCTGCCTGGCTTTATATGGCTTACTGCACGCGGTGGTAGGTGCTTTTCTGGTTCAGAACCTTTGCCCCTGCCTGCACACTCCGCCCTCAGGTGACCATCTGGCTGACTCCCTCCCCTAGGTGACCTACTTGACCACCTGATTAAAACTGCACAGCCTACCTTCTTCAGCATTCCCATCCACTTTACCCGGCTTTACTTTGTCCATAGTGTCTATCACCGGCTGGCACTCCCTACCACTTCCTTGTTTGCAGGGCTGCCATCTGTCTCTGTCCACTAGAATGTAAACTCCATGAGGCCAGGTCCTTTGTGGATGGCTAGGATCTAGAACAGTACCTGTACACATAGTAAATGCTCAAGAGATATGTGCTGAGTGAATAAACAAATTGTGCTTTTCTTCTTGCTTTCATCAAATGTGTAATCCCTAAGAGATATGACAGTTTAGCCTTTATCATATGTTCTTGCACCAATTGATGATCTCTTAGTTAGTCTGCGACTGTGTCTCCCGCTGGCAGCACTTGGTGTTTTCCAACAGTCAGACACGAGAAAGAAGGCGAAGGCCAGTGCAGTGCAGATACATATGTCAGTGGAAGGCCGTTGACTGCCTTTTCTCTCTCAAGATTGTCCTTTACTTAGAGAATATGTTAACTTTCTACTTGGAACAAAAATGTTCATTTAATGAAGTGATGGTGATAGTTTTTTCCATGAGATGAATTCTGGCAGTAGGAAAAGCACCCCCAAAGGGCCCATGTAAAGGGCTCTTGAAAGTAAGGATGCTAATAATACTTTGTTTTGTTCTGTGATTTGGAGCCTGCCTACCTTCCCGCCTTTCCTCCTCCTTCCCTTCCTTCCTTCCATCCTTTTGTGTTGGAAGTCTTTCCGAAAATGGGTCTTAGATGGGGGTGCATTTTAGGAATGTTGACAGTGCATTCACTGCTGCTCTCTAATGCAGAGCTGACAGGCAGGGCAAGGCTTTCTATGAAGCGAGGTTTGGGGGATGGGTTAGGGTTAGGTTGGTCCTTCCTGCTTTTTGGAACATAATTTAATACCACCACCTTAGCTGATAAATTCTAGAAAACCTGGGTGCCCTACTAAAAAGAAAAAACTTACACTTTGGTCTCAGAGAAGAGTTAGGTTCTAGTTTTGGTTCTGCGAACAACCAGCTTTGTGACCTTGGATAAATCAATCAGCCTCTTTGCACAATTAATTGATTTGTGTGGATGGGGTGACCTCACACTGATATCTTTATCAGCTCCAAAGAGCCAAATTGTTAACGCTTAGTTGTCACAGCTGTGCTAGTGAAGGGTTGTGTTCTATTGCCTCCTTCCTTATTGCTGTAATTTCAGTTTTGTTTGCAGTGATCTTGTGATCTCCCTAAATGTCCCCCACACTTGGATTCTTAAAGCAGTCTTGTTGCTGGGATTATAGAAGGGATTGCAGGATGGAATTTGGGATAAGCCTTTTATCTCTAGGTGGGACAGGTGTCAAGTACCGCATAATATTATTTTACACAATATTTGAAAAGCAGAATAAGAAACTGCTAAGGATTTAAATTTCTTTTCTAGTTCTTTATTTGTAAAATTTTTTTGATTGTTGTTGAATTACAGTTGTCTGCATTCCCCGCCCCCCCTTGCTCAATTGCTCTCCCCTGCCCTGCCCACCCCCCTTCTACATTCAATCCCCGCCCACCCCCCTTCTACATTCAATCCCCGCCCCTGCACCAATCCTTGTCCCTGGCTGATGTGGCTCAGTGAGTTGAGTGCTGGCCTGAGAACCGAAAGTTTTAAAATTTTTATCAGCACTCTCTTGTGGTACTGTAGGGAGTGGTTGAATGCCATAACAGATGATGTGGTTTTGAATCTAAGTGTGGCCACCTATTGGCTGTGTGAATTTGGGCAAATTGCTAAGCTGCTCTGTGCCTCAGTTTCCTTATCAATAAAGTGGGGATAGTGCTGGAACCTACTTGTGTTGTTGTAAAAGTATAAAAAATTAATATATGTAAAGCACTTAGGTACATAGCAGTACTCAATAAATGTTAGCTATTACTACCACGCAAATACCTATTATAATGTGAATGTATTCTTTCATCTTTGAAAATGAGCATGTAAAAAGTTTAAATCATATCCCACAAGCAAACTTTGTGTTTTTATTTCTTAAGTATATGTAGAATTTTGCTTTTTATTTTTATTTTTGTTCTTTTCTATTTAATGAGAAGACATTCTAAGTTAGGCTGAACATTTTCAGGTCATTTTATAGACCTTTAGATGCTCTGATTAATTCTTACATGGAACTCTTTTACTTATTTTTTCTTGTGTGTTTAACTATTTGATACATTCTTCTGGTAGGATTTTTGAAAAAAAAAAAACAAAAAACAATCCTCTCTATTCATAATAAATCCCTCCTCCTTGTCTGTCTTTCTTTCTTTTCTTCTTCTTTTTTCTTTTCTTTTCTTTTTTTTTTTTTTTGGCTAAGTCTTGGTACTATTGATTTTTGTCTGGAATCACTATAGTTGACTTACATTGTATGCTTTAGCAGAACCCCCAAAATCTTATTTACAATCAGTTCATTTAGATCATTTGTGAAATATATTAGAGAGAGGCTAAACCAGTGTATCAAAGAAGACTCAAAATTCCATGGCTCAAATAGGACCGAAGCTGATTTCTCTCGGCTGTTACAGTGCAGAGTCGGTGGTGGCATCAGTGGCTTTGCTCCGCAGGGTCTCTCGGGGTCCTGGCTCCTTCTTTCTTGTCCTGCTATTCTGCAGTGTTGTCTCATCTTGGCAAAGGCTGGCCCCACAACACGATGTCCAAGTTCCAGTCCAAGGAAAAGGGAAAGAGAGGGGAAGAGGGGGAAAATAAGCAATTTCGTTTTGAAAGGAGGTGACCCAGAGGCTTCATTCAGGATGCCCTTTGCCATTCCATTGGCTGCAGCTTAGTCACATGCCTCATCTAGCTGCAAGGGAGGTTGAGAAATGTAGTTTATGGTAAGGCATCCGTGTGCTGAAAGTGAGAGGGAGTGGGGAAAGGGCTGGATTTCCGATATTAAAGAGAAGAAGGTGAGACTGGATAATGCCAGGTAAACTTTTCTAACAACTTGGTGTGCCAGGTTTAAATGTAGGATTCTCCAACCCCTCAGAGTTCTGTGCCAGAACATGGCTCCATTCTGCACTGAGAAGGTCATTGCACACAAGTTGCTGGTCACGCTGGCCCGCCGCCCATGGTCTTCCTCTCTATCCCACTTGCAAACGGTGCTGTGGCCCACCCTTGGAAGTGAGCTCATTTAGGCAGGATTCCAGGTAGGCTGGGTCCCTAGAGTATGCTTTAGAAGAGGTTGTACGGGCTCTGGGTGCATCTGTGCTCTTGGCCCTGAGCTCTCTGTCCCATGAGGAGAGGTGCCGCTGGGAGAGGGTCAGAGTAGGGCCCTCAAAAAGGCAGCGGTTAAGGCAGGGCTCCTCTTGTCCAGATCTGAGTGTGGTGCTATAAGGAGAAACATTAACTTGATTTAGTTCTTAAAGTTTTCCACTTTTCCCATGCTACTGCTTCATTACTAATATTTATTATTACATACATTTATATGTTTAATCCACCATGAGTAGAATATCTTTCGAATGAATGGAGAGTCATTTTAATGGATGGTAAGGGTTGGGAAGGGTGCAGTGACAGAGGCTGAAGAATATTCTCTTAAAGAGGATAATGTTGAAAATAGTTTCATGTTTTCAACGGCCTGGAAAGAAAAACCTTTGAGTGGCCCTTGTGATTCAATGGCAGTTTGCCCAGACTCCAGGGAGCCAGTGTTGAGACTAAAAACTAGACTCACTTTGAAAATCTAGGAAAAAAGTGACTACACAGTTATAAGAATGTGCTTGAAGGCTTGGGTCCTCTGAGAGCCAGTGAAGTACTGGCATGGCCTTGGCTTCCATATCCCCTCTCCACTCAGCCTTTCAGCTCTTTCCTCCCCTCTTTGCTCAGACCTCCTGACAACTGGCTGATGGGAAATGTGGCTGAAATCTAACTTACAAGACTGCCTTTGGTTTGATCCAGCAAGTCACCACCTGCTTCAGTGTAGGAATGGGTTATGATGCACTCTCAGTCCGTATCCAGAACGCTGATGAATTGCAGAGTTAATGATTTTTTGTTTGTTTCAGAGAGCTTATGGTACATATCCCATAAGGATGTAATGTCTGTAGGGAAGTTTGGGACAGTGTCTGTAATTAAAGATGTTACTATTTCTGTAGTAAAATGTATGAATATTCACACTAAGTAGGACACAAACCAGGTTATAAATAGTCCGAAGTCAGTTCAGGTCACATTTTGCTGTGAAAGGGTTATAAAAAAAAAAACAACAACAGTGGGTCTTTCAGAGCTTTTTGGATGCTGGTTTTGTGGATAAGGGAGTGTGCACCTTGTGTGATGGTGACTGTTTTCTCCATGTTCAGTGTGTGCCAGACACACTCATGTATTGGCTTTTGTAGTACTCACAATAGACCCAGGAGGAGAGTATTTTATTATCCTTTTTTTCCCCTCCCCCCCTCGTATTTCTAATTTGCTGCTTGAAATTTAGGAATGTAAATCACTTTGGGAATATAAGTTTCTTTGTGAATTCCTCTTTCACATTTAATGGTAGGAGAAAGACAGTACAGCAGTACAAGTGCCGTTGGAGGTGATCATCCTTTATGACATTGTTTCTTGAGAACATGCCTCTGAAGCTCACCCAGCAGAGTCAGGAAGTGGGGTCGGGACCTTCCCTGGTCTGCAGCTTATCCTCCTTCCTGCAGCTGTGAGGCTCCTCCAGACCTGGCAGGGCAGGCACTCAGGGCGCTGGGCCAGGACCCTGGGCATGTGGGCAGGATGAGGGTGAAATGGAGGGCAGAGAGGGGAAGTTCTGGGTGTTTGGTATGATAGCAGGAGAGGTCAGGGATGGGGGAATTGGCTGAGGTCTGACAGTAGTTGGGCTGGGCCCATTTCCAGAATCTTGTTCCAGTTCTCATAGCAGTGGCCATGGGCACTCTGGAAAAAGGAACTACTGTATGGTAGAGGTGATGAGTTCTTGTATTAGTCAGGACTGATGTGTTAGTCAGTGTATATATTAGTCAGGACTGTGGGTGGGAGATACTTTGCCTTTACAAGTATTAGGTCAAAACAGCCCTTCTGGGTGGGCAGTTGGACGAAGGTGGCTTCTCTGGAGACAGAGAATCTGATGGATTCTCTAATCTAAGTGAGATTCACTTAGTGCGCTGTGCCTTTGGGCAAAGAGTCACTGTGCCGGCTGCCTTTCAGTCCCCTTGCCACCCTGTCCCGGTGCTTCATGAAGCAGGTAGACATCATACTGGAATGTGGCGGCTTGGAATTAGTAGGGCTCTGTAGGAAAAGCGCTTCTTCCATGTTAGAATGCTGGGAACTGCTTCATGATGACCCCGTGGAGCAGTCATGATTGCCATTTAACCAATGGGAATGTGGTGTGTGGTGAGCTGCTTGGGCTCATCCCAAGAGTCAGTGGCCCATGGCTCCCTTGCTCTCCTGGTCCCCACCTCTGAAATGGAAGAGACAAATGAGCGATTTCAGGGTCTATTTCCCCCAAGTGTTTCATCCTCCATGATTACACTTCTCTTCTTTGTATTATGTTCAAAAACACACAGAGTGGTGCAGATTGATATTCAGACCTAAGTGAGTGCAGGTGGCTCCTGCAGACCCCATGGCCATCATTCATGTAGTTTGTACTGCACGGGTTCGTTGGGTGCGTTTGATTGGGAAATGCAGTTACGTTAGAAGAAAACATCAGAAATGAGAAGATCCGGGTAAGTCTTTGTGCACCAGTCCCTTTGTTAGCAGTGTCTTCATTCATGTGACCCTCATTTAAAATTAAACATAATTTGTTAAACTTTTACTTCATGTAATATAGGGGTCCAGGAGCCTTAGCCAAAGTCAATGTTTTTTATGGAAGTATCTGGATATACATTAACCTTTTATAATTGTAACAGTTAGTTACACCATAAAAGTTAGCAATGTGTGAACTAATTGATTGCTCCCTAAATCCAGAGCACATGAGGAAAAATAATTTGAGATTGACAAAATATTTCCTAAAAGAGTAGAAGGAGGCAGAGAGCAAAGCTTATGTGCTGGGACTTTTAAAATGTGTTATTTCATTTATTCTCTACAATAATCCTATGGGAAAAATGCAATTGTTTCTATTTCAGATGAGGATATACCTAAATTATTAGTCAGGTCTTACAGCGAGGTTTTTTTTTGTAATATTTACAAGACTTACACACTGTCTTATTATGGATTCCTACAGAAAGTCACATAACAGGTAGAATTAAAAAAATACAACAAAATGCAGAGAGAGGAAGAAATGAATTGATTAGGAAGCTAAAGCCAAGAGGAGACAGTACACAGAAATTCTGCTTGCTTTATGTTAGGTGCCCTATCCTCTTGTTAAACTTTAGATGCAAATTTGTCTGAGAGTATTATGTTAGGCCATGCATAGAGGAAAATGATTCATTATTAGGGTGACGTTATCAATCAAATTTCTCAAAGACATTTACTGATGTAATCACAGTTTTCTGTTTTTCCCCTTGGCCCTGAGGTTCCAAAGGACCTTTTCCCTGGAACTTGATAACGACACAGTGAGTAGTTCAGCTCTGCATGGTATCTAGACCGGTAGAACTCCCAGTTGTGCATCCTTTATGGTCAGCCAGGCACACATTTGTAAAATTGTTCTTTACGTGCAGACAGGAGGAAGTTCCCTGGTGACTTGCCTTAAATCAACAGCCAATTTAGCCTGGGCTCGGTAGCTCAGTTGGTTAGAGCATCGTCCCGACACACCAAGATTGTAGGTTTGATCCCTGGCCAGGGCACATACAAAAAACAGCCTATGAATGCATAAATAAGTGGAACAGCAAAGTGATGTTTCTCTCTCTCTGTCTCTCTCAAATCAGTAAATAAAAATTTAAAAACCTTTAAAAAAAAACAACCAACCAGATTAAATGATTCTGGTATCTTGATAAGTTATCAAATATTTGTAATACGAGGATAGTACCTACCCTTATCTTTGTTTCACAAGGTAATTCTTTAAAAAGTGATCCTCAAACTTTTGCTGTCAGAAAACCCTTTGATATTTGATCATTTGTCATAGTACTTTTTCTATCTTTGTTTATAGCTGTCTACTGTCACAGTTAGTAATTTCCAACATAAGCATTCTGTCTGGGTTTGTTCTATCCTCCTCTCCTTTCCTGGAAATAGTTTCCAGATGGGTCTTTCTTTCTTTCTTTCTTTCTTTCGACAAGCCTCAAATCTTTATGTTTCCCTTTTTTTGATCTGTTTTCTCTTTTCTCAGTTTCATTTTTGGCTTAAGTACTCTGCTTTCAGGATTTTTTTAAATACTCTGTAACATATACTGAAAGTACTTGCCAGTGTTAGGAAGCTGCAAATAATTCTGGTAATTATCCTGCAAATAATTCTTTACAAACGTTTTATTTTATTTTGATGTTAGAGAGAGGGGAAAGGAGGAAGAAAGAGAAGTAGAGAAACATTGATGTGAGAGAGAAACATGGAGAAATTTCCCTGTGTATGCACCTTGACCTGGGACTGAACCCGCAATCCAAGCATGTGTCCCAACTGGGAATGGGACTGACAACCTTTTGGTTTGCAGGATGATGCTCACATTGGTCAAGGGAATGCTGCAAATAATTCTGGTAATGAGCTGGTGCCCTGGAGTTCTCTGTCACACCTAGTTTTTTAAAGAGAAAATCTTCTTTCAGTATATTCCTTCTTTTGTTGGGGACCACTCTGTGTGGTTTTGGAGACTGCAGCCCGGCAAGAGCAGGCTCTCAAAGGGGCCAGTAAGTCTCCCTGGAAAACCAGGTAATGCAGGTGGCAGACATGACCTGACTCTAACACCAAGGGTTCCTGTGGGAATCAGACCTGAAATGTACGTTTTGTCCTTTGAAGCTTGCTCTGCTTTGTTTTATATAGCCCTGGTGACATAAACGGGATGCTTAAGTTCAAGGCATAAGGGGTAAACGCCTTATCTCATGAAACACATCTTAAAGACCCTGCGGCATCAGCATGACTAACAGACCCTGACCCATGATAGATCTCTGTGTTCCTTCAGTTGTTATCTATAGATAATACCTGTTTCTGTATGACTGTAGCCCTTTGACATTGATCAATGACGCATGCGTGTATGCTGTATACCCCTACACATACCGTTCCCCATAAAAACCATTTGGTAGAAGAGTTCGGTGCATTCTCCACTAGAGGGAATCGCCACCCCTTTCCCTCTGGAACAGCAAGGTTGTATCCAGGATGGCTTATTTCTCATCCGTGGCAGACGGGAGAATTCTGTCGGACAGAGTTCCTTCCACATTCTTTCTGACTCCTTCAGGTTTTCGTAGAAGATAGCAAGAACTAAGATGTTGCATGTGCGCTAAATTTATTCTTTTATATGGTCCACTGAAAAATAGAAAAAAGACAAACTTTAAATTATTTTGAATTAGAATAAATGCTTATCATATTTTATTAGGTTTTTAAAAATTACTCATGTAGTTTTCTAAATTAAGCCACACACATTTCACCCTTTCATTGTTGTGGACCAAGGTAGTGCATCTGTCAGTCCGAGGGTCTGGCATTTTCCCTAGGAGTGCTGATTTTGGGTGTGTCAGACTTTCTGTACTTAACATGTATGGTGTCTTGGCCAGAGACCTAAGGATTTGTTGATAAAATGCTTTAAATTATCTGTTTTATGAGGCATTTTATGAGACTTGGGACTAGGGATTTAGATGATTATTCTTGTTAATGGATTCATATGTTGTCATTAGAATATTAATGTTATTTCTTTCTGAATTTGTTTACCTTTAAAGGAGGGTTTTGCTTATTTGTTTTTCTTTGTTATTTCACAATTGTTCCACGTATGGGGGGGCAAAACAATTAAATTTATCTTTTGGAATGTATCACCTGTCAGTATGGAGTTTCCCTTTGGGTGATAAAAAAATTTCTGGAGTTAGATAGTGGTGATGGTCGCACAACATCTTGAATGTACTTAATGCCTCTGAATTGTACACTTTAAAATAGTTAAAATAGTACCTTTTAAATATGTAGTTTTTATTGTAAAAAGAAAGAATAACTTGGTTCACTAATCCTTCTGCTTCCTGTCTCTTCCTCCTCATTTCTGTAAATGAGGGAACCTGGTAGGTTCTCCTGTGGCATCTTCTGTACCATAAGATTTATTTGAGATGTGTGTCTTCAATTTTTGGTCTCAAGTTACTTAAGGGAAAATTTTTTTAAAAGATTTTATTTATTTATTTCTAGACAGAGGGGAAGGGAGGGAGAAAGAGAAGGAGAGAAACATCAATGTGTGGTTGCCTCTCGCACGCCCACAACCAGGGATCTGGCCCACAACCCAGGCATGTGCCCTGACTGGGGATCGAACCGGTGACCCTTTGGTTTGCAATCCACTGAGCCACACTGGCCAGGGCTATGTAACGTAAATTTTTAAAAATGTAAATTCTTGCGCCTCAGTAGAAGAAAAATAATGATTCTACTCTGTTTTAATGGATCCATAGTGTTGCTGCGAAGATGAAATGAGCTGAGAGTGGCTAATACTGTTAAAGACTCTTGCTTTTGTTGTTGTTGGTATTAGTGTTACTTCCTGACTTCATTCCTGTGCTCCCTTCCCCTCTTTGCATCATTCATTCTTGACTTTCTACAGGCTTTTGAGGGAGACAGAGGGTTCATCTCTCAGCCCAGGTTACCAGCTTTTGCAGAATAGATTCCAAACCATGTTTCCAGCCATGACAATGGTTGGCAAATAAATGCTCAGACAGACACAGGTTGACCTGGCTGGATCTCACTGTGAAGGGAGTAAGGGAAGCAGCAGGAGAGGGAGAAAGTCAATAGACTGTGGTGAGAGGGGCATTCTGGAGCAAAGGACAGATTACAGAGGTAAGAACATGAAAATAAATCAGTATAAAGACATTAATAAAAAATAAGTGCCACTTACTCAATTTTTCACCCATTTCTTTCAGTCATGGTGAAAAATGTTAAAATTCAGGTTGGCGATGGATGTGCAGAAGCCCCCTTTCATATTGGGAACATGCACCCAAGACAGCTTTCAAAAATTCACTAAGTACTTTCCCAACAACTGAGATTCCACTTGTGCTTTATTGGCCAGATTCCCTCATTGCCTTTTCCTGCTAATGGGGATGGAGTGGGGGGAGCTGCTGGTTGAAAGCACTCAGATAAGCTTGCTGTGCATCACCAGCTGTACCGCAATGGCACAGATGGTTGGAATCAGCAGGTCATTTGAAATCATCTCTATCTCATCATATTAAACACAGTCATATATGTTCAGTGTTTCCTTAATGTTCACCTGAAATACCACATGAGATAATTTGCTGTATAAGGAACATTGCTGTACCAAGGAGAGTGGTTTACTGGTTTTTGCGTGCTTCCTATACCATTTGGTATTGAGCTGTTTTACTACTATTATTTGTACATGCACAAGACACACACCCATGTATGTGTATATATGTGTATATACATACAGACATACACACACATGAATTTGTTTAATTCTCACAGCAATCGAATGAAAGGGCACTTCTGTTATCATCCCCATTTTATAGTAAGGAAACCAAAGCAGAGTGGTTAAGCAACTTACCCCAATGGAGCCCAGGTAGTGAGTGGCAGAGTTAAGCCTGGGTAGCTGGGCTACACTTTTAATTACTATCCTGTAGAATTTAGTGCTTACTGGAAACGCTAAGCAAATAATAATTACAGTAAAGAAGTCCAAAAGTTATCTGATTACGAGACAACCTAAGAAACTCTAGAGTTATAAAAATGGAACCTGGTTTCTGTTGCTCGCGTGTGTGGGCCTCTGTTTAGGATTTGGCTGTTTCTTTATAGAAAGGCTTTAGTTACCTGGATGTTTGTGTAACAGATGCTCTTTGTGACCACCTGAGTTATGTCCTGTATAGTGACCATCCATCCAGTGCATCCGCTGGATTTACCATCTCATATCTGGAAATGTGTGTCTGCTAATCCCCAAAAGTCTGTGCGTGGCCTTTCAGCAGCTGTCCTCTAGGTGACTTTGAGGGCCAGGAATTTATTTCTGCCACCCAACACAGGGTTGTGACTCCTCACCTAGGGTTCCTATCTTTCCCCAGTAGGTGCCGGAAAGCAAAGACACTGACTCAGAAGTGTTTTCCACACAGGGGCCCATTGGATGAGATTGATATCTTGGTGGGTAGAGTGTTGGAGACAAAGTAAAAGGATTTCATGGACCCCTTGGACAGTGCTTGCCATGTGGGGGCTGGACATGTGTATAGAGGATACATGAATAAAATGCTTTGGGCTTAGGACATAGGAAAATGTGCAGGGGGCATTTGTTTTTGACTTCTTAGAAGGTGAATCCTGTCTAAATGTAGAAAGTGGCACTATGTTGGCTGCCCTAGGATTTTAAGGTCTAATGCTCTCATCGATGTAATGAAGACGTTTGCAATTTATGCAGGAAGCTTGGTAATTCTTAAATTTGGTGATTGGATCAATTATACTTCCTTCAGTCGGGCATTAAACTGTCATGACCACTATGTAAATTGTGGATTATAAATATTATTTGTAAATGTTTTAACATCCTTCATCTCTATTCCTTTATCAATACTACTTGATTATAATAATTGATTATATTATTATCATTTGAATGAGAGTGGAATAATCTTCCTGCTCAATTTAGTGATGTGATGGAAGGGGCAAGGAGGTACATTGTTGTTTTGCCTTAAGTTTGAAGCCACCTGGTAGTAATTACCTTTATTCTTCACTTCAGCTATTGCAGATAGAGGAAGTTTTCAAGAAAATAGAGAATACATGATTACATTTCCTGCTTTTTTCCCCTCTCCCTTGCTTAGTATTTATTTGTGATACTTTAAAGATATATCATGACTTGGGCAAAATATATTTAACAAGCTTCTATGACTTCCAGTGGCTGGAATCAACTGGCTGTATGTGAGCTACCAAACCACATAAAGTTTGCAATTTCATGAATATGCTGGAAAACCTTACTTTTATTAGCTTGAGAAGTTTCCACCCTCTTTAGGTAGCCACAGTCAACTTGACTGGGTTTTGTGGGGAATATTGGCATCCAGCTGTGAAATTCTTTCAGATTCAAAAGAGGGTCTTGAAGAATTATTTCAGTATTTCAGCACGTTACTATCAGAAACATATGTGTTCCCTTTCAGCCAAGATGGGAATGGCTTTCAGTGTTTTTCAAACTTACAGGCAGTCCTCTATTGGCTGTGAGCATTTGGGTTACAGGGCCATCTATGCTGGGTATTTTGTCTTTCATTATTAGTATACTTACTGCATCTGCAGTTTTTATCTTTAATAAATATGGATACACTTTGGATTCCTGTGTTTATTTTAGTATACGCTTTCAGAGATAAAATTTATCGGATATTTTAAAAAAGATTTTATTTATTTTTAGACAGAGGGAAGGGAGGGAGAAAGAGAAGGAGAGAAACATCCATGTGTGGTTGCCTCTCACATCCCCCCAACTGGGGACCTGGCCCACAACCAAGGCATGTGCCCTGACTGGGAATTGAACTGGCGACCCTTTGGTTCTCAGGCCTGTGCTCAATCCACTGAGCCACACCAGCTGGAGCTACTGGAATTTTAATAGAGCTTTAATGCTATTTAGTATTTTCAGTTTATAAAGTGAATATACATTGAGGTCCCCAAATAGCACTTATAATTGGGCTGTACTGAATTACTAAATATAGAGTAAAATTTCACATTTGAAAATAAAGAAATGTAATATGCTATAAAATTTTGCTACATATGAAATCACTTTGTATCATATTATAAATATTGAATTCAAATTTCAAGTGGGACCCAATCATGCAGAGAATAATGAACTGAGAAATACATCTGATGTTATGAATCATACTGTACAAAGTCTGGTTTTGGCCATAAAATATTCAGCAAGATTGGCTTTTAGAATTCGAGGCTGTGAGAACCAGGCCTTGCCTGCCCACTGCCGCCATGTAAATCGGCGCCAGCTCATGGTAATGAGCCCATTTTGGCAGTCTTCCTGAAGATAAATTGAAGAAGGCAGACCTTGTAGTTAAAAGCGGTAGAGCGTACATGTGTTTATCACTGCCGTAATGTCACTATAATTATGATAAAAGAACAAAAGGAGTAAACTGGTCTGTCCAGAGGGAAGTGGAGACAAGGTAGCTATGAATGGGCAAGGCATTGCATGGTGGAAATGGTGGCGGAGTGGTTACTGCTGAGTGTCCAGAGCAGGAGGTGATGGCCAGGAGCTTTGCGACGCCCCTTCTAGAATTTGCAAGCCCTGTGAAGAGTCACCAGTACTGTTTGAGGCTGGATCAGCAGGAGAGGGGAGAAGTTTGGGGGCTAAAAACTGGGAGTTTGCTTGAGATATATAAACAGCACCCTTTGACTCCCTTGTCCTCCGTTTGCACAGGAGAACAGAGATTTATATGTTCCCTAAGGAAACTGAACCCTGACTTGGGATCCCTGGCCCAGAGAGGATGGCGAGGCTCTGGTTTGACATCAGGAAGATTAAGGGACACCAGGAGGGTGAACCCCCTGGCATACCTGTTCCAGAGTTCCTAAAGCTACATCAGCTCCTGATCAGAGGATGCTTTGATTGGATGTACAGTGTAGTTACAGCAGGGGAATTGCCTATGTACCTACTTTGAGCCCACCAGCCACCAAGGGACAGCCAAGTTCCTGGAACTTGGCATTTGACAGCCTCATTTTGAAATGTGAGGGGCTGCCAGGAGCCAGGGGTTTGAGGATTGATGCTGTATCCAGACAAACAACAGGAAAAAGGAATTTAGGGGAAACAGGGGAAACTGACATGTAATATAATAAATATCCTCAGAGGAGTGGGAAAATCACTGCATCTTTGAAATATGAGCAGAATGCTCCCCCCCAAAAAAAAAATTAGATTTGGAGAATAAGAAAGGTCTTGGAAATTTAAAGTATAATATTGGAAACAAAATGGTACAGAGCAGAAGAGTGTATATAAGATAGTGAAATTCTAAAATACTGTAACAAAATTTTGTGAATAATCTCTGACTTACCATCTGGGAATTGTAGTATAAGTGTAGCATTTAGAAATGTGTAAGTAAGTGTCAGAACAAACCGATACGAGAGAGAAGTGGGTGGTCCCTGAAAGCAGGACTGGGCAGGGCTACTAAATTTTGCTGTAGTCCCATTTGATTAAAAAAAAATCATGTGCCTTTATGACTTTGATACAAATTGAGAAATAGGTAATGGGAGATTTACTTTGGAAATAATTTTGTTGAAAAACTCATTGACGGTATAGAAAATGCTGCCCAGTATTACTGTTTTGGCAGTTACACAAACCTCTGGGAATAACAGTCTCTTGAATTTTCTCAGTAGCTGTCTTTTCTCGGCACCGATTTCTTACCACTGTCAAGAATGGTTATCCCAACATTTCCTCTACCTTCTGCCAAGCTTGACTAGCTTCATGGCTTTAGAAATTATTTAATGTGCATATAAACAGTACGCACCCAAACTGATCTGAACATGTTTCTCCTCATGTTACAGCCACGTACTTTTTGTGTTGCTATCGGAATATTCTCTGCTAGACATTTCACATGTTGTGATCTTTAGTTTACTAGTAATGAAATGCAAATTAAGGAATTGAGACCTTGGAATGAGACCTTGCAGCTGAAATGGTGTCTTTCTAGCATTTCCTAACTTCCCTACCTTTTTTAGAGGTAGGTTGCCTGTTTCTGCTCTTCCCGCTCACTCATCGCCGTGCACGGCTCTTGTAACCACCTGGAATGCTAGAGGTAGAACGTGCTTGAAGGGACCATCTCACTCGGCTTCCTGTGCCTGATACTTGAGGAAGCTCAGTCAAAGAGGGAGGAAATGACTTTGCCAAGACTAAACAGTGGTCCCAAACGTGGCATTCTTTCTGTTGCTTGGGGCTTCCTGGACTTCAGGGAAATGCACTCACTTTTGTTGGTGGTTGTTTGGTGGATTTGTGCCTCAGAATAAATGCTTTCACAGATTTCCAGGAAATATTCCGCTGGGAGTTGGGGTGTGCGATTTCTTGAAAGATTTTAGTTTAATATTTTACTGTGTGAAGTTTGGGGGTTGTGTTAATATTTTGAAAGAGGCAACACCTACCAGTGAATTAAAACAGGCAGGCCTTGGGCTCCGAGTCCTAACTTTTAGGGCAAACAGGGAGAGGGTGAGGGAGGAGGCAAATGGGAAGGATAGAGCAGGGGTGCAAAGACCGTTTCTTTCCTGCTATTTTTCATTTTGGTGGGAAAGAATGAGAACGATACTGAACGTAACTGGAGCTGCTGAACTGAACTAGCCAGAAACTGACTTAATTTGTGTGAGAGAAAAGCTGTGGTATTTAGTTTTCCGGTGCATTCCTGATAATGCTAGTGGTACCTCCAGCTGCCATGGAGGCTCTGCAGAATTTGCTTTATGTGCATTCTCTGAACTTTTTTCGGCTGACCTGGCTCCTAATATTGTCCACTGGCCTGCTAACTCCATCCAGGCCCTCCTCCTCCTCCTCCAGCAGGGCTCCTTTTTTATTGCATTGTGGTGATGTTAATGCTTGGCTGATTAAAGCCACTCACAGGAAGGTGTTAATGATTACTCTGTTACTCCTCCGGAGGGTACATGCATATATTCACAGAGCTGATACAGAAGGAAGGTGGTAGGTTATAATATGTTCTATGATCCTCCCTTCCTGGTTTCTCACTTTACAGACTGCTGGGGTTCTGTGGCTCAGAGATGAGTCTTACTGAAAAAAGTGGGAGGAGTTTTATCATTATCAATAATAATGATAAATGATCAAGGATGTATGATAGTTGAACTGCACAGTAACTGTTAAACTTGTAAATGTCCCTTGAGAATTTCCTCTTTTATAGTTGTTTTGTACTAAAACTAGTAAAACAGAGATTTTTATTTATTGTAAAAATGACTTCTGAATAATTCTGATTTGAGTCATCTTTCTTTTAGAATATTTTTTATTCCTTTTTCCAGTGAGTAAAATTATGTTCAGTCTATTGAAAACAGAATGTGTTTCTTGGTACATCAGTGTTTATATTTCATAATGAAGAAGATCCGAGTTTCCATTACCCCCTGCTCCATTTTTTAAAATCCATGGACCCCGTTAGCATTGGTGAATCCAGAGAAATGTTTTAAATTGCATAACATAAAATGCATGGAATTACAAAGGAAAACCAACTGTATAGAAATTCAGTTAGGAAATACTTAAGAAGCTCGTGATAGAGTAATATTTGTTTTTTACTACTGTATTCAGTGACAGGAGCTAATTGTGAGTCCTGTAGCTGCCATACTGTTCTGAGGTGATGACCAGCCAAACAATTTTTTATCTGTAATGTGGTATGAAAATGACTATGAATTTTGTGGGCACTGCCATCAAAACTACTACTAGTAGTGTGCTTTGTGAGCTACCTTCATAATAGGTGATGCAAATTTCTCTTACAAGTTAGTGAAAGATACCCATTTTTTTTCCTGTCCAAGTTCATGGACCCCCTGCATTTTAATAACTCCTGATAAAGTTGTTGGTTTCAAATGGATATTTGTCCCCTTAGAGCCTGGCAGTGGTGACAGCATGCCATGCACAGCAGTTTCATAGAGACAGGAGTTCGAATAGAAATCACTCTATTTTGAGTGCCCCCACACCAGGTACTGTACCGGGCATGGTCAGGAGACCTGGTGGACACTGCGGACCTTCTATCTGGCCTCTGGAAC